>JANHAO010005532.1:0-22487 GCA_026873985.1 Saraca asoca | reverse complement strand
TGGTACAAGGGTCTTATAAATAATGGAGAATATGAAGCGACCAAGCTATATACCATTCTCACAGAGATGGAAATCCCCAATCCCTCAAAAACTTGACTGTATAATACACCACTGCATGACATGATAGAGTGGGCAAAAGGCTGGACATTTGAAACAACATCTTTATTACATTTATTACATATGATGGTAACAAATATAGTTCCCTAGTTAACAACTACAATGCCTCCCCTAGTAAACCTTCTGATGACAGGAATTCAATCTTCCAGCACCGACCTTGCTTCAACAAGTTCTAAAACCTTCCTATGTAGAGTATCCACATTCAAATTAGGATTTATGTTCTTGATTATTATCACAAACATATAAGAAAAAAGGGGGAAAACACAAGGAAAAATAGCATGTACTCCTCCTTATACGTATTTGGACCAAAAAAGGAGGTCATCTTATTGGAAGTAACAAATGTAAATAGAAAAAAACAATCTCCTGATACCTTATATATATATATATAAATATATAAAAGTCTGCTAATACATAATCTAGGTTTCATGGCAACTGACATTATTTGTTTATTTATTTTGACATTTTATCAGGCAAGCAAATTTATAATGATAATGCACTGCTATGATTAAAAATTATAGAAATTTCTCAGATTTCATTAGAAATGCGAAAAAGGCTAGATCTTAGTGTAGGAAATTGTCATTTTCTCTAACAAATGTGTTAATAAACAAATATCCATTTATCATATGAACTTGACGAACAAATTCAAAGCTATAGATTGCCTTAGCAGAAGAATTCAAGTCAATAGAGTAAAATTCTAATTCTAAAGAAATCTGAAAAAGACAGAAAGGCAAAATCATGTACACAAAACTGCAAATCGCTAGAGAGCAAGTGATTACCTGAGATATGCTGAGGAATTGATTAAGTATGAAAAGCTCTGCTCTCTGAAGAAAGATGATGATAGGAGCACGTGAAGATGCGACTGGGCACTGGCTGGCTACAATGCGAGGAAAGAAAAGGAGAAACTCTGATTCGGTCAATGATGTGGTGCTGCTATAGTGTGCTATGCTAGGGCTTACTCGACTTTCTTGAAAGATAGATTAGTTATCAATCTGAACTTCACGATCAAGAGGAGCAGTTGCAAATTGAGTTTGGGCTTTTAACATAGTGATGGTTACTAGTTTAACCACCTCTTTTGTTAAAAATTTCTTAAAATATAGAGGCGGTTAGTTTAACTATTGTTGTTGAAGGTGAAATTTGGTTTGTGTGGGAGACCCAAACTTCAGCCAATGGGAAGGAGTTCAGGGATCCAATGCTACTTCTAAAGTGCGGGAGAAGGTAGGACGAGAGGAAGAGGGGATGGAGAGACAACGAGTTTAACGTGGTTCGGCTAAATTTGGACGGTACCAGGCCTTATGTCCATGACAAAAATTTTACTAATGCAAAAGTTGTTTACAGAGTTTGGCCTCTCTCCCCTCTTCTAACAAGGTAATCCTATTTATAGAGGAAGAAGGAGTTACGCATATTAATTATAAGCTACAGTTGTGTTACATCAAGCTATAAATAGAAAAGATAATAAAAAGGCTACAATTCAACTATTGCAGAATATAGGCTGCAGGGTGGGCCCCCTTGGTTGGCTATAGAATGAACCTGTTGGCATTCGCTGCTTGGTGCTGTTGCACCAAGCAAGGTGCTAGGCGTCTCGAGCAGGAATTCTTGTTTAAGGGGCGTCATTGGAACCGTTATAGCGAGATAGCGGGCTTGAGTAGGATGCTTGGCTACTCAGCGAGCGAGTCTTATGACCTTCTCACTGGATCGCTGGGTCGCTGTCCTCGTGAGGTGAGGGCTTACTTCGCAGAATGGTGCCAGGATAACTTTGTTGTGCTGCTTTCTGATGGGCGAAGCAAAGCTTGCTGAGAGCCTTTGGCGAGCCTGAGGCTTCGAGCTCTCAAGGCCATTTTTTGCATAAAACATATGCCCCCTAACTCTCAGTTTGCTTTGTGGACCGGGAGTTGCAAGTTTCTGAGGCTTGATTCGTATCTTTAGTTAGTGTCCTCCTTTGACTGAAGTGTCATGTCAGATGTCTTTCCATTCTACTTTAGGCCATGTTTTCTTCTATTTGCCATTTTTGGCTATTGGCGTGGCATTGTCGCTCATTTCAGGCTGTCGGATAAAGATCAGATTAGATACCTTCTCAATTCTTCAAAGGGCTGAACGGGTCTTTTTATAGCTTAGGGCATTCTTCCTTTTCTCCTCAGAAGAGTTCAATGGAGGAGACTGAAGAGTCCCTTGAGTTTTGGTGTCTTGGCTTCCGACGAAGCTTGTTAAGACATAGATGGCCTGTTGTAGAGTATCGAGAGACATAGATATCCCGTTGCACATGGCTCCATCATGGGATCGGCCAGGCGGGCTCTTGGGGGATCTTGTGTTGACTTCGAGCCACCTCTTTTAGCCATTGCTTATGGTGCAGCACCCTGGCCAGCTAGCTTCTACGACTTTTTGATTTGCTCTGGGTCTGGCTTAGGGGGACGCACCGGAGGAATATAAGCAGAAGCAACTTTGGGGCTGCTACTTTTTCCACAGACATGAGCTCGATGATCGGCCCTCTACTCTTATTGTAGGAATGGTTGTGCTGGGTCGTCGAGCTTTTTGTCGTTATTTCTGCACTTCTTCTTTTGATGTAATTTTGCCTCGCTTGGATGAGGTCTTTTGCTGTATGAGCTTTTCTTCTTTCAAATGCTGTAACAGATGCTACGTGCATTGCTGTATATAAACTTCTAATGATCAATAAAATTTCTCTTTTTGCCAATCTACTGCACTTTATTTTTCTGATTACTCAACCTATTGTGAGGAGAAAGGGGGTCGCATGCAAGCTGCGCCTGAAAAGTCTCATTCAAGACACGAGAAATTCATCCACATGAGAGCTGTGGGAAATTTCATATGCATGAGAGCTGCAGAAACATGTGAAAGTTATGATGACTTTGTTTTGGTTTCTTTGTGCCGTTACGGGCTGGTAGCTAAGTTTTTGTTTGCCGTAGTTTTGTTGTCGAAGCCACGAGGTAGGCTTAAGGCCGTCTCACCCTTGATTTTATTTTTGAAGCCATGAGGTAGGCTCAAGGTCGTCTCACCCTTGGTTTTATTTTCGAAGCCACGAGGTAGGCTCAAGGCCGTCTCACCCTTGGGCGTTGTGAGGTAGACTCAAGGCCATCTCACCCTCGATTTTGTTTTCAAAGCCACGAGGTAGGCTCAAGGCCATCTCACCCTCGAGCATTGCAAGGTAGGCTCAAGACCGTCTCACCCTCGGGCATTGCGAGGTAGGCTCAAGGCCGTCTTTCCCTCGATTTTGTTTGAGTTTTCATTTTGGTTTTGTCGTAGCAAGGTGAAAATTGTTTGCTGAAGTAAAATTGCAAAGTAGTGCTGTAGCGAGGTGAAAATCGTTCACTATAGCCAAACTAGAAAGACGGAGTGAAAACTCTTTTGTCTTGAAATTGCTTGGCCAATCGACAATTTACATTGATTCAGCATACAACAATTGATACAATTGGTCACCATTGATGACAAATGAATGCTACAGGATCAGAATATGGTTCTGAAGGAGGGCTT
The DNA here is from genome assembly GCA_026873985.1 of Saraca asoca. Lineage (NCBI taxonomy): Eukaryota > Viridiplantae > Streptophyta > Magnoliopsida > Fabales > Fabaceae > Saraca > Saraca asoca. The sequence continues at coordinate 18,890 of JANHAO010005532.1, read as the reverse complement.
GGGCTCTTGGGTGGTAACTCGCTGAGCTTGTTGAGCGTGTTGTCCTGATGGTCTTACCACATAATCTTGTAGTCTACCTCTTCTGATAAGGTCTTCTATGGCGTCCTTTAGCACTCAGCAGTCTGAGGTGGTGTGCCCGGCCTCATTGTGATAGGCACAAAATCTATTTTGGTCTCTGGACTTGACAGGTGCCCTCAATGGTCTAGGCCTTCCGAAGTCCTCATTATGCCTTTTCACAGTAAAGATTATGTCATGTGTGTCTGATAGGATGCTGTAGGTCTTGAAGTGGCCTTCAGGTCACTGAGGCTTTGCCTTCTTCGCAAGATGAGGAATGGGGTTGTTGTGACTCTTGCTACCCCTCTTTTGGTTCACAGTAGGACCGCTAAAGCCTACTTTATGCTTGGGTTCCTCTGTTCCGAAGGTTTCTTCCCATCTTATTTGTTTAGTTACCTGATCATAGAATTTGACGAGGTCTCGAGCAAGGAACTTGTAGAGGCACTTGCTATCTTTGTGAAGTTTCGCTAAGATAGCCATTAGAATGCCCTCCTCCGAAGGATTCTCCACGGAGTTGGCCTCATGCCTGAAACCGGCCATGTAGTCTTTGGGCGACTCGTCCTTCCACTGGAAAATCATCACGAGGTAGCCAGGAGGCGCAAGTTGCTTCTTTAGTGCTCAGTATTGGTTAACAAATTTTCTTTAACATTCTTTCTAGCTACCGATACTGTGAGTCGGGAAGCGCCTGAACCATGCTCGAGGTGTTGCCCCTAATATGGTAGGAAAGACACAACATTTCACCAGGGGGTCGATTGTCTGGAGGTTTATTTGAGTATTGAACACGTCCAGGTGATCGCTTGGGTCACTGTTCCCATCATACAGCGGGATAGTGGACACTTTGAGTTTCTACAGGAGAGGCTATTTCTCGATCTCTGTAGAAAATGGTGAGGTCTTCTCATAGCGAGGATGGTTACTTTGAGACTGTGGGTGCTCTTCTAGTTGTTTCAACCTTTGGAGAACCTCTTCCATTGTTGGTCGTTGTCCTTCATGCTAAGGGGCAAAGCTTTCTACTTGCTGCGAGCCCCCCAGTCGCTGGCTGTCGCGATCATCGCAGACTTCTCTCTGAGCTTCCTTACAAAGCTGCTAGAGTTGTGCCATGACTTCTTCTTGTCTTTGAGCATTTTGTGCTTGTGCCTGAACAATCACTTTGACAGTTTCAGCTAACTCTCTGACTGTATTTTCGAGTGTCGATTGAGGTTAGCCAGGAATATGCACCTCTTGAGTTTCAAGAGCAGCAGTAGACTGTTGGTAAGCCCCCACAATGGGAGTGTCCGTCGGTTGGAGGACTGGAGTGGTTGAGATCCGAGTAGTTCTTTCTCTGGCCATTGTTAAGCTACAATAGAGACTTCAGAGAGCATATGGTCCCCACAGACGATGCCAAAATGTTGATGGTAAAATTTGATTAGTGTGGGAGACCTAAACTTCAGCAAATGGGAAGGAGTTCAGGGACCCAATGTTGCTTCTGAAGTGTGGGAGAAGGCAGGCCAAGAGGAAGAGGGGATGGAGAGAGCGAGTTTAATGTGGTTTAGCTAAATTCGGGCGATACCAGACCCTACGTCCATGGTGGAGATTTTACTAATGCAAAAGTTATTTATAGCGTTTGGCCTCTCTCCCCTCTTCAAACAAGGCAATCCTATTTATAGAGGAATAAGGAGTTATGCACATTAATTATAAGCTACAATTGTGTTACATCAAGCTATAAATGGAAAAGACAATTAAAAGACTACAATTCGACTATTGTAGAATGTAGGCTGTGGGGTGGGTCCCCTTGGTCAGTTGTAGATTGAACCTGTTGGCATCCGCTACTTAGTGCTGTTGCGCCAAGCGAGGTACTAAGTGTCCCAAGCGGGAATTCTTGTCTCAAGGGTGTCATGGGAACCGCTGTAGCAAGGTAGCAGGCTCAAGCAGGATGCTTTGCTGCTCGGTGAGCGAGTCTTATGACCTTCTCGCCAGATCGTTAGGTCGCTGCCTTCGCGAGGCGAGGGCTTGCTTCGTAGAATGGTGCTGGGACAACTTAGCTATGCCACTTTCTGATAAGCGAAGCGAGGCTCACTGAGAGCCTTTGGCGTGCCCGGGGCTTCGAGCTCTCGAGGCTATTTTTTTGCATATAACAACTGCTATAAAAAATTTTAGAGGCAGTTGGGTTAACCGCTTCTAAATAATCGTTGCTAAATAAAATCATTTTTTGTAGTGGGATCTACATTCTTACTTATTTGTGTGTATGATTGCATGAAATGGGTGAATTGAATGAGAACTTAGAATCAAGTTCTAGTTGGAAAGTTTTTAGGAACCCAATTTTGCATAATCATATGAGCATAGATACATTAGTATAGAACTATAGACCTTCTTTTTTCCCTAAAACCTTTGAGATTCGAAGATCAAACTATAATCTTTACATTTTCAAGTTTATATTATTCATAATATCATTTTGGAAGTGCTTGAGTTTTCTTTGAAATTAAAGTTTATAAAATATATAAAGTTAAATATAATCCAAATTAACATAAAATATTATTTATTCTATTTATATTATTAATTTATTATTATTATTTTATTTAAAGTAACTATTTTTATTTATTTCTAAGTATTATATTTTATTTATTTTACATTATTATAAGTTTTATATAAGTTATGTTTTCCAAAAATGTTTTCAAGAATTGGAGTTTTTCCTAAAGAAAGGTTATATGAACAATATTTATCATTGCATGAACATTTTAACATGCATTAGAAAGGATAGATCCAATTAGAATATTCAAAAAGAATAGAAAGTACAAATTGTCAAAGATAGTGAATATGATTTCCATAGGGAAATCCATAAAAGTACATAAGAGATTACGTAATGCTTTATGTGTGTCAACTGCCACAAGTTAAGTGGGATTTGAAAGACCTACATGTATTAGGAGATGAAAAAATTTCTTTAAGTCACCAGGGATAGCTAAGTAAGTTAGGTGCAATGTAAGAGGACACAAGTTTAAGCATGTTCTTTTGAGAGCATGCAACTTTATTAGGTATGCCATGAAAGGCATACATCCTTCAATCATTGTTCTTCCATTGATTCATCATTGCCAATACTATAGTTTGTCATACAAGGCCAATTAGGTCAAGTTATGAGTATATGTTAAAAGGATAATCGAGGGGTCCCACACCTCACCTTACTAAGGTGAACATAAACTCATCATAACATTTGGTTATTCAGATGGTTTTATATTTTGATGACTTAAGATTTTTAGAAAAATTATATTATTTTCAAAAACTTTGAAAAATGGTATATTTAAAAATTTATTTTTATTAAACATTTCATATCATGGATTTTTAAATTAATGGGTCACATGTATTTTACATTTGTTCTCATGATAAAAGGGACTTTTAAATTAATAATGTTCATAAGTTTGTGGGTCACCCCTTGGTGGTTTGTGTCAATCACACATTCAAATTTCAAGAAGTGATAAGTTGGTATCATAGCAATGGTTATTGTTTGGCGTGGCATATTATATTTAGTGGGTGTTGGTTATGATGGTATGTACTCAGAAGCACTCGTTGTTTCCGGGAAATCTATTAATCTAATCACTACGAGTAATCAAATTCATGTAATAGAAATTAGAATCAATTAGAATATTACATTGTGGGATAGAGTAGAAATGATTATAAGCTATAGGAATGATATTTATACCCTCATATAGGTAAAGGGACAACATAGAATGACAAAAGTACCCTTAAATGCAAGATAGGAACAACAATAATGAAATGATTATGGCAATGGAAAAGTGCAAATAACAAAAGATGATATTATCCTCAAGAGTTAGGATGTAGTAGTAAGGATAATTTTACCTTTGTTTAGGTAAGAGGTAATAAGGTTAGGCAGACCCCTGAGCGAATGAGGTGAGTTAAGAAAGATAAGACCCTAGACAAATGTAAAAAGATATGAGGCTTGAACTTGGAATGACAAAACATAGCTAAACAAGATGAAAGTACCCTAAACCCCAAGTGGGAGGGTAAAGTTGGATATTTTAAATTCTATGTGTAAGTTAAGAGAATGAGGAAAAAAAAGTCAATTGCAAGTCAGTGATCAGGGTCTAGTCAACTAGTCACTAAAAGGCAGTTGGTCAATTAATTGACGCAACTTATATAAGGTTTTCACTCTCTTTTCTTCATTTCATCCCAAACATCTCTAAGAGTCCCTAAGTTCTTTAACATCTTTCCTCTTAAATTGAAACCCTAGTGAAGCCTTGCCAAACTTCTCTCCCATACCATCAAACACCTCACCCAAATGGTTGAACATGCCATGATTGCCTTCAATCTTGTAGTGTTCTCAGCATCCATGCTACAGGAAGGTATAAGTAGATGATTGGAGCTAAAGTTGTACTGGAGGCTAGGTGCCTCAGTCCTAGTACCCACCAATTCTTTCACAAATATAGCATGACACACCAGTAGTGGTTGCAATTCATGGCATGTGATGATGCCTACTAAATGTAGCTTAGTACATACTTTTACACTAACTTGTGTAGAATACCTAACAACCCAATAGTCTTGTTTTTGAATATGCATAGGAGGAAGATCACCCTATTTGCTACCATAATTCAAGGGATATTCAAATGCCCAAACAAGGGAACCATGGTTTACAAGGTTGGTGATTGGAACACCAATGAATTGTTGAATGTTTGACAACAACTAAGATGGGTCACAAATAGCAAGATCACTGAGGTTGAAGATAGGCCATCCATTCTTGAGATATCTCTGATTTCTAGAGGTCTACATAACCTCATCATCCATGTCATCCTTCCATGAGATGGACATAAATCTAGTCTCACCTATATAGACATAAATATACTCTCCCACCTTCGAGCCAGACAACCCTTCAACCTCCCCCATAAAGTTTTCAACCACAAGCTAGTAGTGGCACAGAGTCTATCTTAGGGCTCTTTACCATATGGACTAGTCCTTACAAAGATTTTCTAATTGCACAAATGTGACATAGGACATTACAACATGATCTATCCTAAGGCAATATCTATCAACATGTTTTAATATTTTTGGTATAAGGTGGTAGATGGTAACTAGTTTTTAAGTGCGAGATTGATATAAGCTAGAAAATTAAGGCAACTTGTAGGTGAGATGGAAGAGAAGCTAGATAGGGCAACCATATAAGAACAAGTCAGGACCTTCCAGAGCTAGAATGGGCATGAAGAGGCACCACAATGAGCCACACGACCGATGAGTTGTATGAGCTCATGCAGAACATGAGCACCAATATCAATTATTGACTAGCTCGTAATAAGTAGAGGATAAACACCTTGGAAGGTAAGGTGGATCGGCTATGTGACACCTTATGCATGGAAGATGAGGACTGATGAGTTATTGGTAGGTTAGGATCATGTTAGGGCTGATAAAGCTTTTTTCTTTCTTTTTATGATGATGATATATATGACTAGGGTCATGTAGTTAGGTTATTTTCTTTTCAAATATGACATTGATATCACCTTAGCTTAGGGTGGCATTTTATGTTTGAAATTCTTAAAAATTTATGAATATGAGAAATATTTTTCTATGAGATTACATTAGTTTTTATAATGTGTCTTGAATGCAAAAACATGTGTGATGTAAAAGAATGACTGAATCCCCATGAATGGGAACGAAATGTATCATGAAGAATGCCTAAAATCATATAAGAAAAGATAACACTAGATAAATGATAGATGTTATGCGCTAAATGTAACGTGCTAGACATGTATGAGAAATAGAATAAAAGTTAAGGATAGGATATGTATAACTTGTTATGCATGATTTTTTATATGTATAACTAAGGATCTAGTTCACACTAGTATGCTTTAAAATAGACTTAGAGTACAGATAAAAAGGAATATGACATGTTAGAAATGATAAAGATAATGTTAGATAGATCTGTATGGAACAAAGGATGAAGGAACAATTATGAACACAAGAAAGGAAATAAGAAAGGATCACATAGAACTAACAGGTAAGAGTGTACACAACGTGATGAGAAGGGACCAAAGTAGATGATAATGAAGGATAAGAAGGAAGAGAAACAAGTACAAGATGATGAAACTCCAAGGACATAAGAGGAACTCTACATGGATCAACTAAGTATCAGAAGTCAAGCAAAGAAAGCTATGACAACGAATCACAGATAAGAAATAGTTAACCAATGATATGAGGAAAATCGTAAAGGTCAAAACTACAAAATGAGAATCAAAGATGATAATGGACATCACGATGAGTAAAAGAAATCAAGATAACAAAAAAAGTTAGGGTGACCAATCATAAGGATAAGGATAAGGTTTCGCAGGAAAACCAAATATGTTAAACAAGGAAGCATATATGTGTACTACAAGGAACTTAAGGACAAAATAATGAACCATAGAGTTAGGAAAGATTAAGAATGAACCCCAAAGTCCTAGATATATTAGAATGGGAACAAAGAGACAATTCAAGGATGAATTGTCTTAAAGGGAGAGATTTTGTAACACCTTATAGTGTTAATCTAACTAGACTTGAACAAAGGTTTGAAAGGGTAGCCAGTTGACTAAAGGGTCATTTCCTGAAGTGGTAAATTCCATTTAAAACATGAATCAATTACAACAGTGTGAATTGGTCATAGGACAAAAGGATGAAAACTTTGCTACACTTTTTTGTAGAAAGAATTATTATTTTCAAATTATCCTAAATTATTTTGATTTGTTGGGATGTGGTAAATTAGGAATAAGAAATTAACTATTAAAATTATGTAAGAATTATTTGAACAATTTTAGACTTGCAAATGTCAGGATTGTGATATAAGTCATGAAGAGATTTGGAGAGATTGAATTACATAATTTAAAATACAAGATTAAAAGTTTTTTATTGGGATTGTAGATTTACGATTAGAGATTAGGATTTGCATTCCTACTTATTTATGTATATGATTGTTTGAATGATTATATGTAATAGGTGAATTAAATGGGAACTTAGAAATAAGTTCTAGTTGGGGAGTTCTTAAGAAGCCATCTTTCTAATAATCATATGAGCATGGATACATTAGCATAAAACTAGATATCTAAAATCTTTGAGATTCAAAGATCAAATTATAATCTTTATGTTTTCAAGTTTATATTATTCAAAATATCATTTTTAATGTTTTTGAGTTTTCTTTGAAATTAAAGTTTATAAAATATATAAATTTAAAATTATCCAAATTAATGTCATAAAATATTACTTATTTAAAATTTTATTTATCTTATTAATGTATTATTATATTATTTAAATTAACTATTTTTATTTATTTCTTAATATCATATTTTATTTATTTAAAATTATTATAAGTTTTATATAAGTTATGTTTTTCAAACATGTTTTCAAGAACTATAGAATTTTTCCTAAAGAGAGGTTATATGGAAAATATCTATCATCACATGAGCATTTTAGCATGTATTAGAAAGGACATATTAAATTAGAAAATTTAGAAAGAATAGAAAGTACAAATTATAAAGGGTAGTGAATGTGATTTTCACATCAAAATTCATAAAAGTTAACAAGAGATAATGTAATGCTTTACATATGTGAACTGGCACAAGTTAAGTGGGATTTGAAAGACCTACATGTACTAGGAAATGTACAAATTTATCTAAGTCATTGGGAATAATTGACTAAGTCAAATGCAATATAAAAGGATATTAAGCATGTTCTCCTGAGGGCATGCAACCTTATCAAATATGCCTTGAAAGGCATATATTCCACTATTACTAATACTATGGTTTGTCATGTAAAGCTTGTTTGATCAAGTTATAAATATATATTAAAAAGGTAACTTGAGGGTTTCACACTTTGTCTTAATAAGGTAGATATAGACTTATCATAACATCTAATCACTTAGATGGTTTTTGTTGTAGGTGAAAATCAGTCTCGCGAAAGTAGGCCAAAAGTCCCATAGAAGCCAAGTCTATGTTTGAGGACATCCAGCTCGCTGAGGACAAGAGTGTGAAGTTTGGGCTTGAGTATTTGACAAATCACCCTGCTAACTCCCAGCTCGCATGAAGTTCAAGCTTGCCCTTCTAGCCTCAAGCCCATCCTTGTTGTTCAAAGAACAACAACTATCCCATATCAGGGATCTTGGTTCATGAAACAAAGCATCTCCCGAGACTAACAACTCCGCAAGAAGGAGTTCCAGACAGGCTTGTGTCAAGCCTGTATTCTAGCCGATAAGAGGGGAAAGCAGCCTGCAATAGCCAGATTGCAGAAGTTCTTCTGTCTTTTACATTTATTTCTTGATCTAATAGAATTGTAACTTGTAATCATTACATGTAACCTTTCTTCCTCTATAAATAGGAAATCACTATTAGAAGAAGGGAGAGGCTAAAGTAACTTAGCCAAAGCTCTGTAAACTTTCCTTCAAATTAATAAAAACTCCACTGTGGACATAGGGTCTGGTGCCACCTGGATTTAGCCGATCACATTAAAAACACTGTCCGCCCGTCATTACTCTCCTTTCCTCTCCATTGTCTTCTTCTCTCATCCCATTGATCGAGAAACATTTTAGGGTTCAGGAACTGATCACCATTGATCAAAGTTTGTCTCGGAACCAAATTCCGTCATCAACATTTTTGACACTAGAAGGAGGGCCCCATCTATTCCTGAATCATCTCTCTATAATGACGAGAGGAAGCGTCACCAGGAGTTCTAGCACTCTAGTCGTTCAATTGGTAGCTCCTTAGCCACCTCTTGAGGACATGGTAAGAAAGTTAGCTGAAACTATGAAAGAGCAAGCCTGAGACACACAAAGACAAGAGGAAATCGTAGCATAGCTCCAGCAGTTGCATAAAGAAGCTCAGAAAGAGGCTCGTGAAAACCACCATGACCAGTATTCTGGGGGCTCGTAACAAGCTGAGAGCTCTGGCCCCCAGCTTGAAGCTTAAAACCCTATAATTAAACAAGTCCTCCAAAGGCTAAAACAATTGGAGGAGTGTCCCCAATCTCAAAATAATCAACCTTGCTATGAGGAAAGCTTGCCATTCTCTGTGGAGATCGAAATGTAGCCCCTTCCATAGAAACTTAAAATGCCCACGATCCCGCCGTATGATGGAAACAGTGACCCATTTGACCATTTGGACATGCTCAATGTCCAAATGGATTTGTAAATAGTCGACTCCCTGGTCATGTGTCGCGTCTTTCCAGCTATATTGGGAGGTATCCCGTGGGCATGGTTCAGAAGCCTCCCGGCTTACAACGTCAATAGCTGGGAAGAATGCCAAAAAAAATTTGTTGACCAATATCAGGCATTGAAGAGGCAGCTCGTGCCTCCCTGTCATCTTGCAATGATCTTTCAACGCAAGGGCGAATCACTGAAAGATTACATAACCAGGTTTAGGCATGAAGCTAATTCCATAGAAAATCCTTTGGAGGAAAGCATTTTAATAGCAATCTTAGCAGGACTCCATAAGGATGAAAAACTGTACAAAAGCCTTTACAAGTCCCCAGCCCAAAATCTTGTTGAATTCTACGAGCGAGCTACCAAGCAGATAAGGTGGGAAGAAACCTTCATAATAGATGAGCCCAAGCAAGGGGCAGATGCCAGTGGTCTCACCATATTTGCCTGTCATTGCTCTCCCTTCCTCTCCATTATCTGCCTGTCATTGCTTTCCTCTCCATTATCTGCCTGTCATTACTTTCCTTCAAATTAATAAAAACCCTGTCGTGGGTGTAGGGTCCAATGCCGCCCGGATTTAGCCGAACTATATTAAAAACACTATCTGCCTGTCATTGCTCTCCCTTCCTCTCCATTATCTTCTTCTCTCATTCTATCAATCGGGAAACAGTTCGAGATTTAGGAATCGATCACCATTGATCAGAGTTTGGCTCAAAACCAAATTCACCATCAACAGTTTTAGACCCATTGTCTAAAAGCATCCTCTCTTAATAGTAACATTTTATCCTTGTTTGATAACTCAATGATATCATATAATTCGTTTGATTACATATAAGAAAATAATTAAGATTAGGAAGATAAAAGAATCAAGAACACATGTGATATAATTACTATATGAATATCTTTTATATATATATATATATATTATATGTGAACTATATTTATTTATATGGTCAAAATTGTTTTTAACCCTAATATGGATTGAACTTTCTACTCACTAAATATTTAGATTGTATTATCCTATTCATTTTTAGATTAATGAATTTATGGAGAATGTCTCAAATAGGAGAGACTTTCAGTATATGTGTGATTGATATCAAATATGTGGTCTTCTTAATTTATTTTTAATGGTTTGTATCCACCCAATTAAACAAAAGGTCCAATATTTTAATGATTCAAAATTTTTAGAAAAATATTATTATTTTCAAATACTCCAAAAAATGATTTATTTAAAAATTGATTTTCAGTAAATATTACCTATCATGATTTTCAAATTAAAGGCACCATATATGTATTTTACATTTGTTTTCATCAATTTTAAAATGAAAAATACTCATGAATTCACATGTCATCACTTGATAATTCATGTTAATTACACTCTCAAAATTTGAGATGTGCAAACTTATGAGTTAATCTTATCAGGACATCGTATGCAATACTCTGTGTAACATATACTTGGTTTAACTCAATAACACAAGGGTTTCTTAAATCAAGTACATAACAAGAAGTTAGTCTCCCCTCGGGGAAAAAGAAAAAGACACTCCAAATTCAAAAATAATGGTACTTAGGTTTATGAGCATATATTCTTCCATAGTTATTGGATGATAGATCAATTGGTTGAGAAAAAGGATTAGGAGCTATAGGTTTGTGTATCTGTATTTGCCTTGAGTGATCTTCATATCCATGCCCTTCAATATTATTCCTATTCAATGTAGATATATCAAATCCATTTCTCCATCCTTCACGGCCATACCCATCATGGCTCAAAAAGCACAAATCACTTGAATAAGCATTAGAAAAATTAATAGAAGATTCTAGAAGTGTCTCCCAACTATCATCATCCTCTTTATCATCTTCTAGATCAATCAAGGGCTTCTCTTCTTCTTCATCAAACTTGAAATCTTTCTTGTTGCCAATCACATCTCTTCTCACTAGCTGTAATCTTTCTCCTTCTTCTTCTTCTTCTGTTGACGGCTGAGACTTCGCCGACGATGACTGTGTAGACTCTGCCGTCCACGACGATGGAGATGTGGTTTCCGACGAAGATGACTCCGTTAGTTGCCACATTCCGTTGAAGAAAGTTTCAAGAGCCTGAATTTGTATGTGGGGGATTCGGTCCAAAATTGGGTACTCATAAAAAGCGCACAATCCATTGGCCTTACTCCAATCATAAAACTCACTAAGCTGATTCGTTTGCAAGGCCGCTTTCTTGTATATTTCAAAAGCAGCCACGCAATTCCTGTGAGGCATTTGTAAGAGATTGTCCAAAACCACTGCCATTTCTGTTCTAAACTTTGCGTAACAGACAAAGCTATCTCGAATTATATATTTCATTGCAGAACGTACGATGATATTTCGTGATGCAAAAAATGTTGGACGACAATCCATCACTCTGTCTATAAGGCTTTGGATCTGCGGTAAAATTTCAATAATCTCACCAATTTCTTGCATCTTTTCTTGGAAAGTCTCAGGTTGAACTTTCTCTGCTTTTTCCTCTAGGTTTTCTATTTTCTTGCTGCCCAAGAAAACACAATTTAGGGCTTCATCCAGCAATTGAGCGTATAATCTGATGAAAATCGTGCAGTCAAATGGGCACGACGACGAATCAAAACGACACGGATAGAGAGAAATCAAGCCATTATATCGCGTCCATAACATTTCGGCAAGAAATGGGCTGTTTTCTGGGACGGAACGAAGCAGACGGTGAAGAAGAAGGAGGCATTTTAGGGCAACTCGCCAGCTGCGAGTGGTCCCAAATCGGCGAGTGAAGCATAAAGCAAAGGAGTGATACGAAGTCCGTGAGATGGAAAAGATTTTCAAGAGCTGGTATATATATTTTTCATGAACAGGAAATTCGTCTGGCGATGTCGCCTTTACAATGACAAGATTAATATCGCAAAGGCCACCAGCTGAAGCAAGCTTGGCATAATTAACAAAAGCTTGCTCTTTCAGAGAATTGCAAATTTGCCAGAGCTGCCTCCGCATATTTTGACTATGATTTTCTGTGTGTTTGGAAACGAGAGTGAATGAAAGATGGCTTGATAAGTTTTTGTTTGAAATTGGGAGCCTTAAAAATATGACTCGACTAATAGGATTTAAGGCTTATAGCTAGTTTTGTGGTTTTCGTATGTGCCAGAGTGACAGTTATGTTTTCTTTGGTTGCATCGCTGCTATAAAAACAAGAAATCTTGATGTATTAATGTTGGCTTCATGATGAGTTGGAAATGGAATTGTCTTATAGGAGGAAATGAGACGAGAATGTAGAGTTACATTTGGATGTTTGGGAAGTGTGATAGCTAATCATGTTAGTCCTTTTGTTGTTGTACACAGGGAACCAGCGTTACACTGCCAACTCCAAATGACATACGAATAATATGTTAATTGTCAATTTCTATAACAAGGAAAGATAGTTTTTGTTTAATTTATGATTAAACAATTTTTTTAATACATTGACACGATGAGATTTAAACATAACACCTCAACATATTATTTAAATCCCTTATCACTATGCTATCACTCAGTGACAATAAAACATCTTATTCACTTTCTCATAAATGAGATTTGTATTATTTTATTTTGAGAGAATTTCAGTAACTATTTGATCTCTGTTGATATAAAAATACTGTGAACTGGATCCTTGGTACATATGAAATTTCTCAAAAGAATTGGTCTAAAGTATTTAATTTTTGGGCAATACTTTAGTACATATTCTAAGATACTGTAAATTTTTATAAAATTCTCACTTTATATATAAAATCTTACCTTTTTTTTCAAAAATTTATAAATATAAATTTCACGTGCAACAAATATACAAAAAGTTACTACTCATTTCAATCAATATTGTATTGAAAAAGTTTTAAAAAAATTCTTATTTTTATATAAAAATAAAAAAATTACAAGAAAAAAATAACAAATTTTCACAAGAAAAAAATTATAAGAGTACCTATTAGTATGAATTTTTTTGGGGGGTATGTACCAAATCTTACCCTTTATTTATATAAGTGGAAATCAAATGCATATTAAAATTTTCTCAAGGATGACGCCGATAAAAACCAGGTACGTGAAAGAATTGAAAATTATATATGTGTGTTCTTGATTAATATTTTAGTTTTGGCAGATTATAACATTGGAGTCCTGATTTACCTTTTGTCCGCCTCCATGGTACTAGCTTTGGTCTGTTTTGTCCCAGTCCTTGTAGTGATATGTACAAGAATTTCATATGAAGTATTTAATTATGTTTCTTATCTTAGCCTAATTTACTAAGTGGCTTTTAGTTGGGTTTTTTCCATTTAGATGCATACAATGTATTTCTGAAAATGACAATAATTTTATTGTTTAAATTGTACATTTCCCATATGATACAGCATAATTAACAAAATTTAAATATATATTATGGTAAATTACATGGTCATTTACAGCAATTAGCTTATCACTGAGAAAGAAAATTTATAATATTTTCGTACTTTTACATTTTCTCAAAAGTCAAATTTCTTCATTATTTTCTCAGGAATTTTATCCTTTATATAACATGAGTAACATTTATGAATTTTTGTTTTTCTATGAGCAAACTCAAATCTCTTGACTTTTATTACTCAAGTAGAAAAAAATATTCTCATTAACCATAAGAAAAAAAATTTTCAAAAGATATATTTAACTAAGGATGCTATATGTAAGCAACAAGTAAAATGAATTTACATTTGTAGTATAAAAACTGTTGACGGTGGATTTTGGTTCAATCCAAATCCGGCCAACGGAGAGGGTTCTTTGAGGACCCAAGCTGTTCTCCAATCGTCGAGGCGATGGAAGGATGCTAGATAGTAGGAGGAAAGAGAAAAAAAGGGGAGAAATACATGGGATTTAATGTGATTCGGTTAAATTCAGGCAGTACCGGACCCTACGTCCATGAGGGTATTTTATTAGTATGAAGGAATGTTTATAGAGCTTTGCTATGGCTTCTGGCAGAGTTTCTGCTAGTATTCTCCTCTCTCTTTTATAATGACTCTAGCCCCCCATTTATAGAAGTATAGAGGGATACAAATGGAACAAAATTAACTGTGTATCTATTACATCAAGTATTAAATATACAAGACTACCTAGGGTACTGAAGACTAGTTTCTGCAGGTTGCTTTTTGTGAGTGGGACCTGATGGCCGTATTTGCAGAATGACAGTGCAAGTTATTTGTTAGCTTTATGCTTGACTTCAGCGAGCTTCTGACTGAATAAGGCTATGTCACCATGAGCTTGAGCCTTCATGTTAGGCCGCTGCTATTGGTTCATGACTTCAGGCTTGTTTGACTAGCGAGCTCGGGTCTTTCGCGAGCTAAAGGCTTCTAGCAGTGATCTGGCGAGCTCGTTCTTTAGTCAAGCTTGGCTTTCCCTTAGCTTTTGCCAGCCCACTATGCAGTACAAATTTCTGCTAATAACATTAGTCCCCCAACTCTCAGTTCATTTTGCGGACTGGGAGTTGAACTTCCGCTGGCAAAAGCGTGTGCAGCAGCAATACATCATAAATCTGACCTTTACCTTGCGCACTTGCTCTCCTTTGTGAGGTGCATTTCTAGTGAATTGAGGCTTCGTGAGACTCAGAGGGTCGCATAGATAAGCTTCTAAAGTTAGGCCTTTACTTAGCCCATTCCAGATCCAAGTCCAAAAGATATCTCTAATGTCAATCATAGGCGATTGTACAGTCAAAGCCTTTCAAATCAGAGCTGTCATTTCATTTCTCCAGGCAAAATGCATCTTAGGGTTATTAGTGCGCTGGCCTCATTTTCTTCCAAGCCATTAAATGAGAGCGGTTGGGGGGTTCCCTTCCAGATCCTTTGGCTCCTTTAGGCTGAGCTTATTTAAAGCACAGGGAATCCTCTTCTTCTCTTAGAGAGCGTTCAAATGGAGGTTTCAGATAAACCCCCTAATATCTCGATATTCTACTTTTTGAGTGAGGCATGTATGGTCTGCTGCATAAGGAGCTTCGAAGTCCACACTTTTCCTGTAATGTGGAGGATCTCATATGGATCCTGGATTATGTCCTCACGGTTGTGAGGTTTCTCCTTTCTACCTCTTCGGTGGGCTTTCTCAGACTCTCCCACCTCCGAGAATCAAGGCTGGAGGAAGAAAATTGAGGGCTTAGGTGGGTCAGTGAGCCTTCAATCAGTAGAGGTTTTATCCCTTGGTAGTTTGCCTTCTAATTGAGAACTTTCTCCTTGCGCATCAATCCTTCTTCCAGAAGAACTGACTACAATTTTTTCTAACTTGTTTTTGGACTCTTTCTGATGTATATGTACTCTATTGAGGCTTTTTGATGAATAAAATCTTCCTCTCTTCTTTTAATGTTCAGTTGTTTATCCTGAAATTCTCAGACAACTAATGTTAATTCTGCACAAAAAATAATCACATAGCCAATCGACAATGTTTTCAATCAAAAGACAAGTTCCATTTGAATGTAAATGAGTAGTGTGTCAGTAGGCCACATGGCACTAAAGCACGTGGCTGCATGAGAGCTACAAAATTTAGTTGGCATGATAGCTGTGAAATTTAGTTCGCACGGTAGCTGTGAAATTTAGATCGCATGGTAGTTACGAAATTTAGGTCGCGTGCATACGATGGCTAAGAAAGTTGCTCGTATGCACAATAAGGTTGCTGCGCACGCATGGTGGCTAAGAAATTTGCTCGTACGTGCGAGCTTTTAATTGGCACACATTCACACGTTGGCTAAGAAAGTTGCTCATATGCATGGTGAGATTGCAATGCACAGTGGCTAAGAAAGTTGCTCGTATGCATGGTGAGATTGTTGTGTGCATACGGTGGCTAAGAAAGTTACTTGCATGCATGAGCTTTTAGATCGCATGAGAGCTACAAGATTCAATCACATGAAAGCTGCAAAGTTCGATTGCATGAAAGCTGCAAAGTTCGATCGCATGAAAGCTGTGAAATTCGATCACTAATTGTGAAGCTCAATCGTAATTTGAAGCTCAGTTTGTAAAGTATGCATTTCTTAGAATCTCGAGATCAAGCCAAAAACTTTCCTCAATTTTCCAAAAGAATCTGCATGTAGCAACCTACACAAGATTTGGGACGTTTCTGCCTATTAGATTACAAACTTAGTATATGGTTCTTACTATAGCTAGCTGCTCTTGCTCAAGATCTGATTGAGGTTGAGGAGGTTGTTGTGCTACAGGTCGCAACACGCATTCTCTTAAACACCCTCTTTTAATCAGATCCTCAATGGCATCTCTAAAAAATCAGCAATCTGAAGTGTTATGTCCCACTTCATCAATATGTAGAATTTTTTTGTGCTTCTACCTGCACGAGGTACCTGCAAGGGAGTAAGAGTCCTGAAGCCTTCTTTACTCCTTTTTGCTGCATAAATTCTATCAAGGGTGTCTGACAAGACACTGTAGTGCTCGTGATGAGCCAATTGCTGAGGTTGCTTGGCCTTGGCCTTCTTTTCGAGCTAGGAGTTGGAGCCATTTTTCACGTCCTCACGACTATTCTTCTTGCTTTAAACTAGGCCATCTAGTTTGGGCTTCTTAGCACCAAATGTCTCCTCCCACCTGATTTGCTTGGCAGCTCGATCATAGAATTCTCCCAAGTCTGCTACTAGGGATTTGTATATACTTTTATACAGCTTGCTATCTTTGTGAAGTCCATTGATATCGTCATCAAAATGCTTTCATCAGACGGCTTTCCATATTATCGATCTCGCACCTAAACCGAGCAATGTAGTCTTTCAAAGACTCATGCTTGTGCTAGAAGATCATTACGAGATGGCAAGGGGTGCGAGCTACCTCTTCAGCTCCCTGTAGTGGTTGAGAAATTTCTGCTGACATTCTTCCCAGCTACTAAAACTGCGAGTTAGGAGGTTCCTAAACCAGGCTTGGGGGGTGTCTCCTAATGTGATGGGAAAAACACAACACTTGACAGGGGTTACCTATCCGGAGATCCATCTGATCGTTGAACATATCCAAATGATTACATGGATCACTGTCCCTATTGTAGAGCGAGAAGGTGGGAATTTTGAGTTTCAAGGGGAGAGGCTCCATTTCGACCTTCCTAGAGAAGGGAGTTTGTTCCTTGGTGTAGCCCCGGTCACCTCCAGCTCAGAGGTGTGCATCTAGTTGTTTCACCCTTTGAAACAATTCTTCTACCATTAATGGCAATCCTCTAGATTTCTAACTTGAGTCTTGGCAGTTTCTCGTATTGTCCTCATCGTGTGGGGGACGATCGGAGATGTGCTCACAATTGGTGCTATTTGAAGTTCCAACTTGCTGTTGCTATGGGATGATTCTGAGTGTGATGACTTTGACTTGTCTTCGTGCACTTCGGGCCTGTGCTTGAGCCAGCATTTGGAATGCCTCAACCATCCTCTTCATTGAACCTTCAAATGCTTCCTGGCACTGGCACCATGCCTAGGCTTCATTGGTCTCATGGGGAGTGACACTAGGTTAGTGATGAACAGGGGAGGCTAGACTGTTGGTAGTTTTGGCAGTAGAAGAGCTTGCAGTGTGACCTTCTAGTCGACTGATGATAGCATCCGACTTCCTGACAGCCTCTCCTCTCGCCATTCTAATCTGAATAGAATCAACCAAGGAGACAAAGAGACGACCAGAGAATAAAAGGGTCCCACCGGGCATGCCAAAATGTTGATAGTGGATTTTGGTTCAATTCAAATTCGGTCAATAGAAGGGGTTCTTTGAGGACTCGAGCCATTCTCCAGTCATCAACGTGATGGATGGGTGCTGGATGGCAGGAGGAAAGAGAAAAAAGGGGAGAAATACATGGGGTTTAACGTGGTTCAGATAAATCCAGACGGTACTAGACCTTACATCCATGGAGGTATTTTATTAGTATGAAGGAATGTTTATAGAGCTTTGCTATGGTTTCCGATAGAGTTTCTGCTAGTATTCTCCTCTCTCTTTTACAATGACTCTAGCCCTCCATTTATAGAAGCATAGAGAGATACAAATGGAACTAAATTAATTGTACATCTGTTACATCAAGTATTAAATGTACAAGATTGCCTAGAGTACTAAAGACTAGTTTCTATAGGTTACTTTTTGCGAGTGGGACCCGATGGCCATATTTGTAGAATGATGGTGCAAGTTATTTGTTGGCTTTGCAAGTTATTTGTTGGCTTTGTGCTTGACTTCAGTGAGCTTTTGGCTGAATAAGGCTATGTCGCCATGAGCTCGAGCCTGCATGCTAGGCCGCTGCTGTTGGTTCATGACTTTGGGTTCGTTTGACCAGCGAGCTTGGGTCTTTCACAAGTTGAAGGCTTTTGGCAGCGATCTAGCGAGCTCGTTCTTTAGTCAAGCTCGGCTCTCCCTGGCTTTTGCTAGCCCACTATGTAGTACAAATTTCTATTGATATCAAAAAGGCCTGTATTTGAGAAGAAAGTTTAAAAACATAACATAAATATTTATCAGATAAATTTTCTTCAGTTGCATATATTTAATAAAATACAAAATGTGTAATTAAATTAGACAATCATAAAAGTATGATAAATGAGTAAAATGTCTATAAATATGTTAATTATCACCTTATGATTGGTTATTAATTTCTGGTTTTTCTAAACTTTTTGTCTTAGTTTGTTCTTAGTACTGCTGTAGTCTACATTTGTCTTTTCAAGTTAGCAAAAGAGGCTTTAAAAGGAGAATGAAAGCTGAGTTTTGGAGCATATTTGGATCAAGAAGAAGCTAAGGAAGAA
>JANHAO010005531.1:0-22508 GCA_026873985.1 Saraca asoca | reverse complement strand
TTATAATTTCCAAGGGAAATTAATTTAGGAAAAATTACATACTTTGATTGTTTATGTATAATTTTTGATATGATATGCATAGTTTAGTCAATTATTGTAATCTAGTTCATGTTTATTAAATTGCCTTTATTTACAATTTTGTTGAACAATTTACATGGAGTTATTTAAATGTCTAGTGATCTCGTATAATTTTGAATAATTAGAGTTTAGCTACAACACTTCTAATTATAAAAAAATTATATATTAATTTGTTTAAAATCACATATATCTAAGGATATTTATTGTAATTAATTATACTTAATATAATAAATTTTATCCCACAGGAATTTTTATTGTATTAAGTATAATTAATTACAATAAAATATCAAATTATATTTCTTAATTTACCCACAGGGATTAAAGAAGGGAACATAATTTGATAGTTTTATTATATAGCTAAACAAATCTAATTGAATTAGGACTTTAGCCCACAGGTAAGTTCTATATATGTAGATTTATTAATTTTGTGCATGATTTACATTGATAAAATATGGTTTATTTCTTTAGTCTTAAAATTCAACGTGTAAGCATGTATGTTATTTTATGTAGTTAAGTAACCTGCAAATTTCTCTGATATAAAATATAATATTCCTGAACTTAATGGTGACAACTATAAAGTTTGGAAGGAATGAGTTCTCCTACATTTAGGATAGATGGACATTGATTATGTTATAAGGAAGAATGAACCTATTATTACTACAACTAGCACTCAAGCTAATAAGGCTCTTTATGAATAGTGGGAGTGATCTAATTGCCTTAGTGGCATGTTCATAAAAACCAATATCTCTACTGGTATTTGTGGTTCTATCAAACAACATAACAATATAAGGGAACTGTTGAATGCAATCGATAAGTAATTCACTACTTCATACAAAGCACTTGCTAGTACCCTGATCCTAAAGTTTACATCCTTAAGGCTTAATATAGTGAGGGGTGTGTGTGAGTACATCATGCAGATAAAGGACATTGTGACTCAATTCAAGGCACTTAAGGTTAAAATGTCTGAGTCTTTCTTAGTGCACTATATTTTGAAAACTCTATCACAATAATATGGACCTTTTAGCATCTCTTACAATACACATAAAGACAAATGGTCAATTAATGAACTTATGATCATGTGTGTTCAAGAGTAAAACAGGCTGATTATAGAGCTGGGAGAGAGTACATTTTTGGTTACTCATAATAAAAACCAGAATCAAGGAAAGAATTAGAATCAAAATAAGAATCAAGCTAATAAGAATAAGAAAGGTAAAATACCACCCGAAGGCAGCATCAAGAAAGAGTCCAAGTGTTTCTCCTGTAAAAAGAAAGGGCACATGATGAAGATTACACCAAATTTAAGAAATGACTTGAAGAGAAAGGTAAACCAACCTCATTTGTCTATTATGAATCTAACATGGTCGATGTTAATCATAATACATGGTAGATTGATTATGGGCTTACAATCCATATTTCAAATACCTTGTAGGGTATGCAAAATCGAAAGAAGCCAGTGTGAAGTAAGCAAAGCATCTTATCAGGAAATAAGATTGGCTCATATGTGAAATCCATCGGAACATGTAGATTAGTTCTTGATAGTGGCTATGTTTTAGTTTTAGAGAAGACCTTTTATATTCCAAGTTTTTCTAGAAACTTAATTTCGATTTCAAGACTTGTACCATTGGGTTATTCTTTTAAATTTTCAGACACATCCTTTAGTTTATTTTATAAATCTAAATTTATTAGAAGTGGTATATTGTCTGATGTTCTTTTCTCTATTAATTTACAATGTAATACTATTTTGCATACTTATACTAGTAATAAGTGATGTATTATGAATGAAGACTCCTCTATTTTGTGGCATAGGAGACTAAGACATATCTCCATTGATAGGATTAAGAGATTAGTGAATGAAGGAGTACTAAATATTTTGGATTATTCTGATTTTGAAATTTGTGTAGACTACATAAAGGGAAAGCAGACTAACAAGTCTAAGAAAGGTGCCAAGAGCAGTATTGACATCTTAGAAATTATACATTTAGATATATGTTGTCCTAACATGGATGCTTACGGTCCAAAGTATTTTATCACCTTTATAGATGTATGTTCTCAATATATGTATCTCTACATACTTCATAATAAAAGCGGAGTCTTAGATTCATTTGAGGCTTTTAAGGCAAAAGTAGAGAAATAATGTGGTAAGCAAATTAAGATCATTAGAATAGATAGAGGTGGAGAATACTATGGTAGATACACTAAAGATGGATAAGCACCTAGTTTATTTGCTAAGTTTCTTTAAGAGTATAGGATTGTTATCCAATATACCATGCCTGGTTCTCTAGACTAGAATGACATTGCGGAAAGAAGAAATAAGACATTATTGGACATGGTGCATAGTATGTTAAGCAGCTCTAAGCTGCCTAAATCCTTATGGATTGAAGCTTTTAAGACGACAATGTATATATTGAATAGGGTTCCAACCAAGGCTATTCCTAAGACACCATTTGAGTTATTTAAGGGTTGGAAATTGAGTTTGTGACATATGTGCATTTGGGGGGGGGTGCCTATCTAAAGTAAGAGTTTATAACCCACAAGAGAAGAAACTAGACCCAAGGACTATTAGTGGGTATTTCATTGGATATGCTGAAAGTTCTAAAGGTTACAGATTCTACTGGCCATCACATAATATTAGGTTTGTAGAATCAAGGAATGCTAAATTTCTTAAGAATGACTTAGTTAGTGGGAGTAATCAATTTCAGAACATAGTTTCTGAAAGAGAGCAACCTTTCAAATTAAGAGAAAAATTGGTTATTATTCAACACACTCTTCAAGTTCAAACAAGTGTTGTACAACCAATCATTGAAGATCCATAATTCATTGTTGATAATCCTACAGATCAAGTTGTTCATGAAGTGCCTAAAATGGTTGAACAACCAGTTGGGCAATATAACCCGCAGGGAAATACTGAACCAACATTAAGAAGATATACAAAAGTAAGGAGATCAGTAATTCCAGAAGACTATATCTTGTATCTATAAGAATTGGACAATTATCTTGAGCTAAGAATGATCCTACAACATTTTCACAAGCCATGAACTGCAAAGAATTTGATTTTTGGTTGGATGCAATGAAGGATAAGATGAATTTTATGGTATTTAATGGAGTCTGGGATCTTGTTGAGTTGCCTAATGGGGTTAAGGGCATTGGTTGTAAATGATTTTTTAAGACAAAGAAAGACTCATTGGGCAACATTAAGAGATATAAAGCAAGACTTATTGCTAAAATATTTACTCAAAAGGAAGGAATCAACTACAAGGAGACCTTTTCTCCTATATCTAAGAAAGATTCTTTTCATATTATTCTGGCCTTAATTGTACATTTTGATCTAGAATTGTAGCAAATGGATGTGAAAATAGCTTTCATTAATGGAGAACTAGAGGAAGAGGTATACATGAAACAACCTGGTGGATTCTCCTTTAGTCAAGGTGAGCATTTGGTATGCAAGCTTAAGAAATTTATTTACATATTGAAACGAGCGTCTTGTCAATGGTATTTAAAATTTCATAATGTGATCTCTTCCTTTGGTTTAGAAGAAAATATTATGGATCAGTGCATATACTACAAAGTTAAAGGAAGCAAGATTTGTTTCTTAATTCTATATGTGGATGATATATTGCTTGCATCCAACGATAAGAGTTTATTGCATGAGGTGAAATAATTTCTCTCTAGAGACTTCGATATAAAGGATATGGGTGATGCTTCTTATGTCATTGGCATAAAGATCTTTAGAGACAAACATGAAGGTATTCTAGGTCTATCACAAGAAACTTATATCAATAATATTTTAGAAAGATTTCAGATAAAAGATTGTTCATTAAGTGTTACTCCCATTGTTATAGGGGATAAGTTCAATTTAAACCAATGTCCCAAGAATGATTTCAAAAGGGAGCAAATGAAGAATATCCCTTATGCTTTAGTTGTTGGCAGTATAATATATGCTCAAGTTTGCACCAGACCTGACATAGCATTTGCTGCTAGTATATTAGGAAGATATTAGAGTAATCTAGGTATGGATCACTGGAGAGCTGCTAAGAACGTTTTTGAGGTACCTTTAAGGGACGAAAAGCCACATGTTTATGTACAAATTAGTGGATAACCTGGAAATGATTATTTATTTAGATTCAGACTTTGCTGGCTACTTTGATTCACGTAAACCAACACCTAGGTACATTTTCATACTTGTCGATGCAACTGTATCATAGAGTAGTGCGAAGCAAACTTTGATAGCTACTTTTACTATAAAGGCTGAGTTCATTTCTTTTTCTGAGGCTACAATGCATGGTGTATGGATAAAGAGTTTTATTTCTGGGCTTAGAATAATTAATTTTGTGTATAGGCCATTAAAGATATTTTGTGATAATTCAGCTATAGTCTTTATAGCTAAGAATAATAAGAGTGGTTGTCAAAATAAGTATATCAACATTAAATACTTAGTTATAAGAGAACATGTTAAGAATAAATCAGTGGTCATTGAGCATATTAGTACTGAATTGATGATAGTAGATCCTTTGACAAAAGATATGTTACCATTTAAGTTTAAGGATCTTGTAGAATGCATGGGCTTTGGTCCTTTGGTTTAATTTCATTGTATGAGACAATGTTATTTTTATGAAACTCTACTTCAATCCTAATTTTTCTCATTTTTTCTTGTATATGTGCATCTGCTTATTTGTTAGAGAAATATTAATAAAGTTTAGACTTAGAATAAACATAGGATTTATTCATTTAGTATTTTGGACTAATGCAAAGATGTAGATGCATATGATACATGAAAGATAATACATACTCATTATAAGAGAAACTATTGCTATAATTTATGTATTTATTTCTTACATTGGCAAATTTTGGTATATATATTTGACGAGTGGGAGAATGTAGGATAAGGCCGAGCTGTTGCACTAATGGGATTAGGACTAAAAAATTGGACCAGTGCAACAGCTTGCTGAGGATTTTGGAACAGATAGGCAGCAAGCCTTGTCTCCTAATTTTGGCCAATATACAATTCCAAAAGGATTAGAATTTGCAGTTAGTTCAGATAACTCCTAGCAACTGAAAATCTTGAAAGCCTCGGTGATGGGTCGAGAAGTTCTATAAATAGGGTGTTTAGGTCTCCAATGTTGTCAACCATCCATATAGTAGAACTACCATCATTTTGAGAAATTGAAAAGCATTAGAAGCTCTCAAACGCAGTGTGCAGAGAAGGGAGAAGCAGCAATCAGGCATCAATGGCTGAAGGTAACCAGTTTATCTTAGCTTCTACTATAGCTGTTATTTTTTATCTTTAAGTGTTTAGTATACATTAACAGTTCCTAGAATGAATTAAAACATTTATGTAGCTTTTATTGAAGGAAAAGCTCCTTATGAATGCTTCAAGGGCTGCTTGGCATCTGACAGAAGTTGATAGATGTCCAAGATGCAGCCAAGTTGCTGAGACATGCCTTCATGCCATCCGGGGCTGTCCCTCAATCAGAAATATTTGGCTTCGTCTACACCCTCATTATTGTAACGTGTTTTTTACAGCTGAAATGCATAATTCGTTTCTTAGTAATATGAAGATAGATCTTTCCATAAATAAGGATGGCCAATGGAGGCTATGATTCAAATTCACATTCTAATTCTCATGGTGGAGGCGAAATAGAGAGGTTTTTGAGCGAGATGCTAACCTTGATACTCATCTTGATACGGAAGTGGCTTGGAGAGTTAATCAATTTGTCTCTTATCATGGCTTTTTATCTTCCGTTGGCCTCTCTAATATTGTTGGTTCAAATTTATATACCAAATGGTCCCCTCTTGATCTTGATTGGATAAAGCTGAATTCAGATGGTGCCTGTACTAATGGAGGGCGAACTATTGCTTGTGGAGTTGTCCTTCGAGATTGGTTTGACCATTGGATCAAAGGCTTTTACTATCATATTGGTTGTGGAGTTATTTCTACCGAGTTATGGGTGCTTGGACTGGTTTATCGAAGGCTTAGGACCTTGGCTTTAGAAAACTTTGGTTGGAAATGGATTCTGTTGAAGCTTTGCAGCTAATTGAGCATGACTGCACTCCCAATCATCCGAGTACTCAGATTCTTAGAGCTATCACTGACATTCTCATGAGGAGCTGGCATGTTAAGTTTTCCCACCCTCACGAAGACGTCAATAGGGTTGTCGACAGCCTTGCTTCGATAGGCGCTTGTATTGGTCAATACGTTATACGCTCGTCAGCATCTAGCTGTCTTCCTTTCTTTCTCGAGGATTTGAGATGACTAACTGTTTTGCTCCACTGATTTCCCAGTGTAATTTGAAAACAAAAAAAGACACTATTTCATCGATTCTTGTTCTCTTTCCTCGTTAAATCAAACTTACTGAAAATTTTATTTAAAATGTCATAATAATAATCTCAAACATATATTTAGTTGTAAATTGATCATGAGTGCTTAAATTACACAATAATCATTTCATTAGAAATGAGTTTAGATTCTAACCTTTAATTGCACCATACAATTCCAAATAATAATATTTGTTGATATCAAAATCCGGTCAATAGATCTGTGTCCAATATTACCCTAGACTGCAAGTTGAATATGAAAGAAAGTAAAAAAGAAAGAAAGACACTGCAAGAGAAGAAAAACAGTAAATACTAAGAGTGTTATCGTGATTCAGTTAAAGCCAAATTGGCACCTACATCCATGCTGATTTTGATTATCAATTATTCTCTATTTGATTACAATGATAGTGCTCTCTCACTGTGTAAAGTGCTTTCTCTTTGTTTCTACAGAGTGTCTGCATGCAAACTCCTTCCTTTCTCATTACAATGACCGTCCCTTCCTATTTATAGAAGGGGAAAGGGTTACAAATATAATTTTACAAGTAGCAAAATGATTATTTTTACTGTACTGGGCATTTAATGCTAGGCGTCAGACAATTAATGCCGGGCAAATCATTGTCGGACTGCCGGGGGGCTGATGTGTAGGTTTAGAGGCTGAGCTATCAGTTAGAGATGTGTGCCCTTAATTGCTGACTGGACCCCGTACATGTATCTGGTTTGCTAACCTTGCAACCTAGCATTGTGCTGGTAGATGAGCTGGGGGCTTTAGCTGACCTCGCTATACTCGCTTAGTCATTCTCCTCAAGGATGGTTGGAGTGATAGCCCTCTTGCTGATGAGTTAAAGGCCTTACTAGCAAGCTACACTCCCTGCCGTGATGTCACTCAATGTCTTCAACTTGCGCCCGATGGCATGATATCCTCACTGAGTGATTTCGATCTCCAATTTGGGCCTCCACTTGGTTAGTTATGCCTCTTACTGGACTTTGGCCGGCCTAACCCGTATTTTTCAAAAAATAGCCATAACATAAGCCCCTAACTCTTAGTTCACTTTGCGGGCTGGAAGTTGCAACTGGCAGTCAAAGTCTTTGCCTGTAGTCTATAGAATGGATAAGTCTTCACGTTCAGACTGTCGTGTTGCCTTTTTTGTCTTTCAGACTTTCATTTCCATTGTTTTAGGCCATACCTCTCATTGTGCGTAATTTTTAGCTATTAGTGTGGCGATCTCATTTTTTTTGGACTGTCTGATCTAGAACAGCCAAATATCCTCTGGGTCACTCGATGCACTCAGATTGGTTTATAAAGCCTGTGAAGCTCCTCTTGCTTCTTTATGAGATTGCCTAATGGACGCTTTAATTAAGCCCCCTATGCTTCCAGCAGCTTGGTTTCTGGTGGAACTCTTTAAGGCGTGCATGGTCTGTTGCAGAGGTTTTAGAGGCGTGGATGGCCTGTTGCATATGGCTTCCTTGCATAACTCTTCTCATTGGCTCCTGGGAAGTCTTGTGCAGATCTTGGATTACTTCCTTATGGCTTTTTTATGAGGTTCAACCTTGCCAGCCAGACTTCTGACTCCTTTTGAATTGCTCTGGGTTCAAGTCAGGAAAGGAGCCGTTGGTTGAGGAGAGCTATAAGCAGGAGCAGCTGTGTTTGTCGGTGTTTCATTTGATGGGAGTTTGTCTCTTGGAGGCCAGTTCTCTCCTCCCTTGTGGAATTAATAGCTTTAGACTTTTGCTTTATTCTTGTATATTAGATATTCTGATGTAAACCTGCTCCATTGAAGGATGTCTTTTAATAAAACTTCAAGCATTATGCTTATATCCTTTGTCTTTGCAAGTTCATTATACTGATGGTTCAATTGGTTGCCGACAGCAACGTGACTAACCCGTGCAAAATCATAACTTGATAATCATTATATGGAGTGTTTAATGGGTTAATTTACCCCAGTTATTAAAAGTAAAGTCAATAGACTTAAGCTAGTAAGTTACAACTTAAAGGATATGTGCCATATACATGACCAGTTAGTCGTGTCGGCTCGCTTTAATTGGCAGAAAGGACGAACATTAGAGTGCCCTTGAGGTCAAGTTTAAGTAGTAAGGTGCTTAAGTATCATTGCTGACATGAGACTGAGTTTCCATGTAGGTTGTGTAGACATATCAGTTCGTGCAAGAGTTTAGTGCGTAGCTAGCACTTCTTGGATGCGGCTTGCGTAAGAGTTTAGTGTATGGCTAGCACTTCTTAGACACGAGGTCTCAGGGTGGTCCATGCAAGAGTTTGGTACTCATGGCACTTCTTAGATGTGGCTTGCACAAGAGTTTAGTGCATGGATAGCACTTCTTGGACATGAGGTCTTGGAGTGGTCCGCGTAAGAGTTTGGTACTTGTGGCACTTCATGGACCCAGCTCGCACAAGAGTTTGATACATGGCTAGCACTTCTTGGACGTGAGGTCTTGGAGTGGTCCGCATAAGAGTTTAGTGCTTGTGGCATTTCTTGGATGCGAATGCGAGGTCTTAGAGTGGTTCGCACAAGAGTTTGGTGCTCATGGCACTTCTTAGACATGGCTCACGCAATAGTTTGGTGTATGGCTAGCACTTCTTAGACACGAGATCTTAAAGTGTTATCATAGTCCAGTGCTGCACGACCTGTGACCTCACGAGTCATTTGGCACTCCCGTTCGTCTCATCTGTGGCTCTTCAATTCCCATCAATAGTTAGTTGTAATTACTCCTAGTTTTGGTATGCATGTGTCGTGTCATTATGAGCTGGATGTTGGCTTCCCTTGAGTCATTGGATCATGGATGATTGACAAGCCTTTAGGGCTGACAGTGGGATCACATGCTTTTATAAACTAAAGGGACCTTCTCTCTCCCTCTCAATTGCCATTCGAAATCTTTAGAGTTCTGGCCTCTTGTTGCCCATTTTCTCTTCTGATTATCATGATAGCTTCTCTATTACCCATTTCTGCCAGTTCTGATTTGATTTCTCAGTTGTTGCTCAAGCTTTTTTTGTCAAAGATTGCTACTGCTGCAAATTGCCTTGAACCTTCTATCTCTATAGACTATGGTATATCTCTATTTGTCTTGCACTTTCTGCATTTTCCTCTTATGCAGGCAGTAGGAAATTTGATTGTCACTAATTGAGGGATGATAGTGCTAATAGGTAGAGCTTGCTTAAGCATTTTGGCTTGTTTGAATTGGTATGATTGGTCTGTTAGTAGACCTTAGGGTTTTTGGATATTGTCTTTAGTCTTTTAGGATTCTGTGGTCTGGCCGTTGTATCCCCTCTTTTTGTTGGAGTCTAAGCTATTGATGCAGTGATGTGGGGTGTGCATAGCCTGTAGTGTAAGGAGGTCATTAGTCCTAGCGTTCGGTACAGTTCTCTCGCACCGACCTGACCAGCCTTTTTCTTTATGTAGATGAAAGCAGGTCATGTACGTCGTCATCATCTAATTAGGGACAAGGATAATGAACCAAGTTCATCCCAGAGTGTGGAAGTCATATGACATATTGATGAAGTGAACTCGAGTAGGAGGGAGGTCACTACGGACTTTTGTGCTTGTCCGGACCATATTGAGGGCCGAGGGACCACTGCGAGCTAGCCTCTCAATCGCTAGGTGTTCAAGCTACACACCTTGACCATGCGTCTCTGTGACCTTCAATCCATAATTTGATTGTGCATGTTCCCTAAAGGGTGTAGTGTCATGGTTCCTGATCCAGATGACTACGCCCCCTATCCACCTCGGGGGTTTGTCGTTATCGATCTCCTGCACCTCACGGCAGGACTCAGATTTTGGATGCAGCCCTTCATCATTAATTTCTTAAATAAATAAAACTCAACCCATTTCAACTCACCCCAAATTCCTACACCCAACTTATCTTGCTAGCCTTAATCCATTTGGGCAATGGCTTCCCACCGCCATCACCCAAAACCTTATGCTACCTGTATGACCTCAAGTGTGCAAGCTTGTCGGATGGGCTCTACTATCTCTCAGCGTGGTAGATGGCATACAAGAGGATCTTGCCAAAGGGGTGCTACAAATCTCGTTGGTTCTACATTTTGTGCCCTCGTTATGCTACCTCAAAAACTTTGATTTTGTTCTCGTTTTAGGTAGGTAGATTAGGAGCAAGTAAGTTTAGTGGTTCTTTGATATTCACTTTTGATTCTAACCTTTGTTTGGTTTTGCAGACAAGACCAGTAAAAGGCCTATGCTTTGGGCTGAGGAGTTGGAGATCTTAGACCAATTCACGATAACCAATGATCTCGAGAACAATTTTTGGTTCGATGAGATTTTTCTCTGCTACTACAAGCTTACCCTAGCCAAAGACACTGAGCTCACAAAAGAGATAGGGATCGGCTGAGTGACAGAGTTTAGGCCTGCCAATTTTGATGACTACGATAAAATAATGGAGCTTATTCTTAGGACGTTACCTTCTAACAAAGAGGAGGAGGAGGCCTTTTTAGCCCTCGAGATCGATACGACCCCAGTCATTGCAGACCAACCTTTGGCCCTTGAGATCGATACAACCCCAGTCGTTGTAGACTAGCCAATAGCTCCAGTTGTGGTCCCTTCGCAAGGACCGACCTCAACACTGTAACCTAGAGAGGTGGCTGCAATTGATGTCGCTACCCCCTCTGGTCCTCCCTCTAAGAAGTAGAAGGTCGATAAGGGAAAGAAGAAAGTGGCTTCTCGTAAGTGTGCAGCGCTGGAGGTTAAGGTTGTGGTGTCACTAGCCGAGCCTAGCACTAAAATGGAGGAGTATACTCAGATCTTTATTAATAGCATGGGTACAATCCTGGGATCTAACAGTAAGATCAAGGTATTGGAGGTCGAGGAGTTCTCCATCGGGATGCTGGTGGGATACGTAGCTCGCCATGGCTTGGTGGTAAGTATTGTTTCTTGTCTTGATCATCCTGTTTACTTTGTAATCTAACCTTGTCATTTATTCTCGCAGAGCTTATTGACGCTAATGAAGATAGACAAAGTGCTTTAAGGCTAGGATGAGGAGAAGTATGGTCTTATAGATGAGTTGGCAGTCTCGATAGCCGAGGTCTTGGAGTTCAAGGATAAAGTCAAGGAAATTGAAGCTGCCCTGCCTCGTGAGGTAGCGTATCGCGAGGTTGCTATGTTGAATCTTGGCCTCACAACCAATGATCTAAACAACACTAGGAAAGAGTTGGACGAGGCTCTGTCACAAGTGAGAGAAGTGATGAGAATGGCCAAGGTTATCGAGCAGCGTGCGAGATCTATAAAGTAGTGAGCTAAGGCTATTGTTGAGGATTTGGGGGTGCTGAAGAGGGAGGTTGATCTTGCTAAGGAGAAAACAACCAAAGTCAGAGCAGAGACAACTTCACTGGTGGCAGAAGCGGCTAAGGAAACAAAGTCCAAGACTTGTGCAGCTTTCTTCTATACTTTATGGGAGAAATATCCAGAGCTAGACTTCTCTTTCTTAGGCCCGTAAGCTCTGGAGGTTGTGTATCATTTCAAAAGGAGAGCTACCAAGATCAGCTCCTTAGGGGAGGGAAAGAGTGCTGAAATCAAAGCCTCTCCTGCAAAAGTTGTTATTCAAAGAGAAAGTGACACACAGGTCGCTAAGGCTACCCCATTGGTAAATATTCTTGATGTTCCAGCTCTTGACCTCCAATCTCGTGAAGACTTGGCTCTCGAAGCTCCGGCCTCTTAAAATATGAACTTTGTAATTTTGAATCTCTTTTCTAATATTTATAACAAACTTTATGAATTATTTGTATGGAATGATTTTGCTATGATGAAAGTCGGACACATTCTTCTTCGTTACTCTTTGACTTTCATGCTTGAATATGCAATAGTATTCGTTTATACTAAGACGAGAGTTCAACGTGCTATATCAATTATTATTATATTGCATAATGCACTACTTCATATAGAATTCCTCACAGATCTTATTCTACAAAAACTCAAAGAATCATATAAACATTTACAATAGACCAAGTCTTATATGCGTTGGGACACTTATTAATAATAGTGATGAAAATGGTTAGTGTTCCGAGCTCAGGGGAACTCTATCACCTATGATCCTTTTAACAAGGTATAAACCTTCCTAGTTTGGTCCCAAGGTCCCCTCGCTGGGTTTGCACGTTTTAGGAAGAACGAGATGTAGGACGAGGTCACTAAGCTTGAATTTTCGAGTCCACACTTTGCGATTATGGTGTCTTGTATCGCATCATTGGTAGGTAGCAATTCTATGGCTAGCCCTTTCTCTTGCCTCTTCCACAAGGTTTAAGTTCATAGCGAGCAGTTGATCGTTGTCCTCCGGGTTGAAAGCGATTCTTCGCTGTGTTATGACCTCAAGTTTTGTTGGGATCATTGCTTCACACCCATATACCATTGAGAAAGGAGTCTCCCTTGTAAAGCTACATGGCGGGTCTTGTAGGCCCAGAGTACCTTCTACAATTCGTCTGCCCAGGCTCCCTTTTTAGCTTCTAATTTAGTCTTCAAGATCTACTTGATTATCTTATTGACAGCTTCTACCTGCCCATTGGCTTGTGGATGATCTACGGCTGTAAAGCTTTTAGTGATTTTGAGGTTGTTGTAGAGCTTTAGGAACTATTCACTAGTAAATTGAGTCCCATTATCAATCACAATCTGCTGATGGACTATGAACCTACAAATAATATTGTTCCATATGAACTTTTTGACCTTGGCAGATGAGATTTCAATGAGCTCCTTCACCTCTACCCACTTGGTGAAATTATCGCATGTTTGCAATTTCCTCGAGCTATAGGAAGTGGTCTGATCAAGTCCATTCCCCAGATCGCGAATGGCCACAGACTAGTCATTTGTCTCAAGTAGGCTGGCGGAGCCCGTGGCACATTCATGAACCTTTGGCACTTGTCACACCTCTTGACAAGGTCTATAGCATCCTGCTTCATTGTTAGCTAGTAGAATCCTTGTTAAAGAGCTTTTTGTGCCACGGATAGCCCTCCAACATGGTTTCCAAAATGGCTTGTATGAATCTCCTCCAAGACAGTGTTGCAGTCATCGCCATCAATGCATCTCAGAAGTGGGATTGTAAACCCTCTCTTGTATAGTGCATTATCGCAGATGCAATATCTGGCTACCTGAGCCCGGAAACATCATGCCTCGAGTTTATCCTCCAGTAATTTATCATTCTATAGGTAGTCCAGGATCGAAGTCATCTAAGAGTTTGGCGCTCTGGAAATCACCATTACGACATCTTGCTACTCGATATTTAGGGACGAAAGGAGCTCTACTGGGATTATTCCTAAGAGATCAACATCTTCAGAAGTGGACAGGCGAGCCAAGGCATTAGCGTGCACATTTTGAGCTTATGGTATTTGATTGACCTCGTATTGTTGGAAGGAACTTAATGACTCTTAGACTTTTTAGAGATAGCTTATCATCTTCAACCCTTGAGCTTGGTATTCACCTTTCACGTGGCAGACAATGAGCTGTGAGTCGCAGAAAACCTTTAATTTTTTAGCTCACACTTCCCTGGCCAATCGTAATCCCACCAATAATGTCTCGTACTCAACTTCTTTATTAGTGGCTTGGAAGCTAAATCTTAAAGCCCAGAAGACCTTGTGCCCCTCTCGACTGACGAGAAGCACCCTTGCTCCAGCCTTTTGGTCACTTGACGACCTGTCAATGTACAATTCCCACCACTGGGCCTCAGGAATCTTCACCTCCTCTTACATGGGTCTCATAAATTTTGTAATGAAGTCGGCCAGCACTTGCCCCTTGATGGATGATCTAGGCTTATATTCGATATTAAATTAGGTGAGCTTGATCGTCCATTTGAGCAGCCATCCTGAGGTATTCATCTTTTGTAAGACTTGTTTCAGTGGGAATTGTGTGAAGAGCCTCATGCTGTGGGCTTGGAAATAGGATCGTAGCTTCCTTGAGACAATTACCAGGTAGTAGATGGGCTTTTCCATAGGTGAGTACCTCGTTTCGATATCCAGCAGTCTCTTGCTTACATAGTAAATGGGGAGTTGAGCTCCTCCCTTTTCTCATGTTAGGGCTACGCTTAAGGTATGTTAGGATACCCCTAGGTATACAATTAATTTCTCACCCTCTTTCAGTTTAAACAAGAGTGGAGCTCGTCTGAGGTATGATTTGAGCTCCTGAAAGGTGACCTCACACTCTGGGGTCCATTTAAACCTCTTCGCCCTTTTTAGGATGACGAAGAAGAGGATGCATTTATCCGTCGCCTTCAAGATGAATCTGCCAATGTAGTGATTTGACTGTTCAAACTTTGAACATCTTTTGGACCAGTAGGGGAATATATGTCAAGGAGTGCTCTAATTTTCTCTAGATTCACTTCGATCCCCTTATTGCTAACCATAAAACTAAGGAATTTGCCTAAGGTAACTTCGAACATACATTTGTGTAGGTTTGACTTCATCCGATACCTCCTTAGGGTCTGGAACATCTCTTCCTAATCGCAGACATGATCGATGAGTTGTTTGGACTTTACCAACATATCGTTGACATATACCCCCATTGTTTTGCCAATTTGCTCTTGAAACATCATATTTACTAATCACTGGTAGGTAGCCCCTGCATTTTTTAGCCCAAAAGGCATTACTTTATAGCAATATAGCTCGTGATCAGTGATAAATGAGTTATGTTCTTCATCCTACCTAACCATTGGGATTTGATTATACCCCGTATAGGCATCCATGAAGCTAAGGAGCTCATGCCCCACTATTGCATCTACAAGTTGGTCAATCCTCAGCAAAGGGAAGCTATCTTTAGGGAACGCCTTATTAAGGTCAGTGAAATCGATACAAGTACTCCACTTCCAATTCTTTTTCTTCACGAGGACGGGATTGGCCACCTAAGTGGGATAATGCACTTCTTAAATGAAATTATTCACCAAGAGCTTATCCATCTCTTCTTTTAGTGCCACATAATGTTCAATTGTCATTAGCCTTCTCTTTTGGCAAACTGACTTAACCCGAGGATCGATATTGAGTTTGTGCGACATTACACTTGGATCGATGCCCACCATGTCTTCATGGTTCTAGGTGAAGATGTCTAAGTTTGCCTTGAGAAACTTCGTTAGCTGCACTTTCACATCAGATGGTAAGTATTTCCCTAACTTAAGGCATCTTTCTTCGTCTGCTTCACTGACCCGCACATCTTCGAGCTCTTTAATGGGTCCAGTGGCTCGTTCGGCATCTACCTCATGAGGGTCAAGATCATGGCTAACTCCCTTTGTGATCATTGCCTAGGGTTCTCCTCTAGACACCATATGCACCTTTTTCCCTTAGACTCCGAGCTTGGCCGCGTCCTTATAGTAGTGCCGAGCTACCTGCTGCTCTCCTTACATGCATCCGACTCCATTCAAGATCAGGAACTTAATGGTTAGTGTCTTGGTCGATGTAACCATGTCAAAATCATTCATGGTGGGTCACTCCAATACCACATTATAGGTCGAAGGGCAATCTATGATCAGGAGGTCCGCCATGATAGTTGCATACTAGTCAAGGTCCTCTTGGGTGAGCGGGAGTCTGATTTGTCCTACCAGGAGTATTCCATCTCCTGTGAAATTGTAAAGAGGCTCAGGGGAAGGATCTAGTTGACTTGTGCTTATGCCCATCTGGTTGAAGCATCCCTTATACATCACATTAATAGAGCTTTCAGTATAAACCATTATCCTTCTTACTTCAGTGTTGCCAATCTTTGTTCAGATGATAATCGCATCATTATGGGGATAATGAATTCCTTGCACGTCTTCTTTCATGAATGTGATGTTATCCGAGGCTACCTTAGCCTTCTTGGTGAGTCAATCGCATTCCACATGACTTGTAAGAAGAACACGACCTACTGCTCGCACATAGGGGTTGTGTAATCAGTTCGAGGTACCTCAATGTGAGGCCCACCATGTATAGTGAAGATGGTCCTCATGGAGGGTGCTTCCTTGTGCTCCAAAGTTTGGTGGTGCTATGGCTAGGCTGCTAGGGATGCGGGGGTCACTGCCCTGGGGACCTCATCATATAGTCCCTCGGATAGCCTCTCTTAATGAGATCCTTGATGGCATCCTTTAAAACCCAGGAATCCAAAGTGTTGTGCCCAACTTCATTATGATAGGCACAAAATTTTTTATGGTTCCTCCGCTCGATAGGGACCTTTAGGAGCTTGGGCCTGCCAAAATCTTCATTATCCCTTTCAATTGTATAAATCCTATCTAGTGTATATGACAAAACAGTATAGCTATCATAGTGACCTCAAGGTTGAGACTGTTTATTTTGGGCCTTCTTCGTGACTTGACCTCCAGAGCCACCCTTTTGGCCCTCTTTACTGCTCCCTCCCCCAATTCTCTTCTTGCCCTGACTAAAGGTGCTCGCCTCTTCCTTCTGGTTTAGTTTCTTCAGATCGAAGGTTTCTTCCTATCGAATCTCTTTAGCAGCTCATTCATAGAACTCACCTAGGCTCTTGACAGGGGACTTGTATATGTCATCGTATAATTTTTCATCCTTTTGGAGACTAATTGAGATTGTTATGAGGACACTCTCATTTGACGAATTTTCTACATTACTAACTTCACGTCAATAGCTAGTGATATAATCTTTGAGTGACTCATCTTTCCGCTGAAAGACCGTTACTAAGTGGCAAGACGGGGCAAGCTGCTTCTTTAGTGCCCTATACTAATTAAGGAACTTTACTTGACATTCCTCCCAACTCCTAATATTGTGAACTGGGAGACTCCTAAACCATGTTCTCGGCACCTCTCCAAGCATAGGGGGGAAGACTCGACACTTCACCAATGGATCAGAAGTTTGGAAGTCCACCTGGATGTTAAAAGCATCCAAATGACTGTAGGGATCACTATCCCCATTATACGAGGAGATGTTTGGGATCTTAAATCGATGAGGAAGGAGCTCTATCTTAATTTTGTGGGTGAACGGAGTTCTTTCCTCATGGGTTGATGCCTGGGATATAGATTTCCTTTCTAATTGTTCCATCTTTTGGAGTAGTTCTTTGATCATTGGGTCCTAGGGTTTAGACCGATGACTGGTAGTTCACTGGCTTCTTTCATCTCGCTTACCACGAGAGTGGCGGTCAAAGGTTTTATGCCTCTTGCCATGCTCACTGCTGGATAAATCGTGGTTTGTCTTTTGTTTGCAATCGATTTCATGCGAGCTCTCATCTCGGTGTGAGCTTTCACCTTGTTGGTCACCTCTTGTCCTTTTGAACTAGTATACCTTGGACCTTAACTGCGAGTTAGACGAATAGAGCGAACTAACTCACTAATGTTCGATTCTGACTTATTCTTCATGCTGAGGCCCTGGCTGATGACATCCATCCCCGGGTGCAACAACTTCACCCTGTTTAGGTGCACCTTGGGTGTGCGCCTGGGCTAACGCTCTGACTATATCAGCTAACTCCTTCATGGTGTTTTTGAGTGCTTCCTAATGCTAGTCAAATGCTTCTTAGCGCTGTTGCCAAGTTTGAGCTTCACCAATTTTGGGAGTTACGAGTTGGTGTGGAATGAGGGAGGCTGTGCCAATATTGACACCCACTGTAGGGGTAGCTATGTTCCACTATTATTGTATCTGACCTTTGGGTTAGCCAGTAGTGATTTATGTACTCCTGGTGGCTTTTTCCCTTATCATTGTGCTTAAAACAGCTTATCAGGGATAAAAGATGAAGAGGCTACAAATCTGAAAGTTGTTGTTCTAACCCCAAATCACGAGCAATCATTGTTACTAATCCTCTTGTCACTACTTTTCTGTGCAATGCATTACCCACTTTTTGCATTTGTTGTGCCATGAATGCCTTGGTATCAACCTGATTATTATTTGTCATAGTCCATAAAAAATATAACTCTCGTTAACTTGCAATCCCATCACTTTTGGCTCGTCCAAAAATAGTA
Organism: Saraca asoca; assembly: GCA_026873985.1. Classification (NCBI taxonomy): domain Eukaryota; kingdom Viridiplantae; phylum Streptophyta; class Magnoliopsida; order Fabales; family Fabaceae; genus Saraca; species Saraca asoca. The sequence continues at coordinate 4,241 of JANHAO010005531.1, read as the reverse complement.
TGTGCCATGACACACTAAATATATCTAAAATAGGGGTTGCAAATTGACAAAGCTTTTGATTTTGAAGCATTGTATTGCCCTCCAATAGCTATTGAATTCTAAAATAAATTTGCACAAAAACTGGAGGGAACAATCCTGGGACCTCCAGAAGGCAGTCTAAATAATTCATTTAATTGGGATAATGATAAATTATAATCTTAGTCAAATAATCAAAAAGTAATTTGGCCTTATTCGACCTCACGACCTCTAAACAAGACTGCATTGAAAGAACTAAAGAATTCCAGGGTCACTCACGCATATGTAGGGTAACGCATTATAATAAATGTCGACCACCTAATTTGATTAAACAAATATTGGACATCACTAAATAATCCCAACTGTTCCAGACAGAGCTCATCAACATGGCAAGTACTCAGCATTCCCCCTTTTACTAACTAATCATATCGTCTATATTGATCATCATCAATGAAGACGATTCCAAATTCATTGATTTCATAAGGTTGCTAGTTAATGGGATTACCTCATCCTCTATATGCCTGATCGGATAAGGAGGAAGAGGCTTGACTAATTCTAGATATTTTAGGAGCCGTTGACGATGCAGAAAGATTTCACGTGTAATAAACTATATTCTTTGTTATCACAAAAATTGAAATAGCACCTAAGATATTCTTTTTTTTTTTTCAAGTGCAACAGAGATATATGCATAGCAACAACAGAAATTTGGCAAAAATTTTTTTAACTTAAGCAGAGCAAAATAGTAACACTAAGTGGGATTTGTGCAGAAAAATAGTGAGAACTAGTGTTTATCAGCAAGACAACAACATAATAAAAATAGTAGAATGGCAGTCATGGTAGAATGTAGATACATCAAAGAAAAATAATAAAAGGCAACAACAAAAATGCAAAAAAATGACAAAATAGTAGAATGCAGGAAAGCAAAAACAACAAAAAATTGAAACAGTAAAATCAGCAAAAATAATAAAAATAGAGCAGAAGGCTAAAGAAAAAAAATGATACCTCTCTTCAACACATGTAATAGCTCTTCCTCTTGGCTGGATTTCAAAGATTGGAGAAGAATGGAGGTGGGTTGGGAGCTGGGTTCGGATGAGGGCACTATTTTAGTTGGTGGTGGAAGAGAGTGGCCAAAGTTAGAGAGGTTTCAGCTACTGGTTAGAGGAACATGGCTGAGAGAGGGCAGAGGGATTGCAGAGGATGAATACAGATGGCCGTGTTTGAAGATTGGGGCTGGCCGTGTTTTAGGGTAAATCCTGAAACACGGGCGTGTTTCATGAGATGGTCAGCCAGTGTTCGGTGCTAGCCAATGGATGAATTTCTGCTTTCTTTTCTTTTCTTTTTAAATTTTTTTCTTCTTCTTTTTTTCTTTTTCTTTTTTGAAAAAAATCATGCATGGAACACAGGTGTGTTCTAGGACATGGGAAAGCTATGCTTGGGGGCTAAATTCTGGTTCTGAAAGCTGCATGGAACGCGACTATGTTCTAGTATATAGCCAGGCCATGTTTTAGGCTAGAAATTTCTACTTTAGAGTGTTCTTGGAACATGATTGTGTTCTGAGACACACCCTAGCCATGTTTAGTGTTGCCAATCTTGCTCTTGCTCGAAATTCTTAAGGTGATTTCTACATCAAATCTTCCCTTAAGTGATGCTTGGCACATAGAGATGAAGCTGTAATTAAGTCCTTTGATAAATTTCCAAATTCACCATACTAAAAGCCAAAAATGTAAAACAAAGGCAAATGAAAAATTGAAAGGAAAGGGGAAAAACAAATAAGCAAAATAAACACTGCAAAAGTAAACTTGGGTTGCCTCCCAAGAAGTACTTATTTTAAGTCATGAGCTCGACTCTTTTGACACTATTATTTGGCTGAAAGGAGCTCAGAGAGAGTATAAGTGGCTCTCTCTTCAATTGGTTCTCCTGCCAAGTAATGCTTAAGGCGTTGGCCATTAACTTTGAAAGGTCCAGTTACTTTACTCTAAATTTCAATGGCTTCATATGAGAGGACTTGACAGACTTGAAAAGGGCCAGACTAATGAGAGCAAAGTTGCATGGGAATAATTTTAATTGTGAATTGAAGAGCAGTACCTAGTCTCCTTCTTAGAAGTCTCACCTTAGGAAATGCTTATCATGCCAACTCTTTGATCTTTCCTTATATAACCTTGCATTTTCATAGACATCCAGTCTTAACTCATCAAGTTCATTCAATTGACGTAATCTCTTTTCTCTAGCAGTCTTCAGATCAAGGTTGAGAGTCTTGATTGCCCAATATACCTTATGTTCCAGCTCAACTAGCAGATGACAGGGCTTCCCATATATCAGATGGAATGGGGTGGTGCCTATGGGGGGTTTTATAAGCAATTTTGTAAGCCCATAGTGTGTTATCAAGTTTCAAAGACTAATCCTTCCTTGCTCTAGAGACTATCTTCTCCAGAATGCTCTTGATTTCTTTGTTGTAAACTTCAACTTGGCCATTAGTCTGGGGATGGTATTCCATACCATCTTATGAGTTACTTCATATTTCTCCAAAAGGGATTCAAATTAGTGCTCAATAAAGTGTGAACCACCATCACTGATGACAACTCTAGGAATTCCAAACCTTGGAAAAATTACCCTCTTAAAGAACTTGGTTACTACTTTGGCATCATTGGCAGGAGATGTTATAGCTTCCACCCATTTTGACATATAATCTACTACTACTAAGATATACTTGTTGCCACAAGATGGTGGAAAAGGTCCTATGAAGTCTACTCCTTAAACATCAAATATTTCTACCTCTAGAATGTTGTTCAAAGGCATTTCATTCCTTCTTGAGATATTACCAGTTCTTTAGCATCGGTCATAGGCTTTTACATGTTTATGGACATCTTCGAAGAGTGAAGGCCAATAGAATCTGGCCTGAAGGATTTTAGCAGCTATTTTTGAAGTGCTGACATGGCCGTCACAAGGTGAATCATGGCAATGGGAGATAACACTAGTTACTTCTTCTTTAGGGATACATCTTCGAAAGATACCATCTACACACCACTTATATAGCAAGGTTCATCCCGAATATAATATTTGACATCTGAGAAGAACTTTTTCTTCTGCTGATAGCTCAATCTATAAGGTAAGATTCCACATGCAAGGTAATTGATGAAATCAGCATACCAAGGGGCTTCAATGTTGGTGACAGCAAGGAGTTGATCATCAGGAAAAGTGTCATCAATAGGTAGTTCATCTTTTGCTTCCTCAATTGATTCTTGCCTCAACCTTGAAAGATGATCAGCAACCACATTCTTAACTTCCTTCTTATCCCTAATCTCTAAATCAAACTTTTGCAAGAGAAGGATCCATCGGATTAATCTTGGCTTAGCCTCCTTCTGCTTAAGAGGTATTCGATAGCAGCATGGTCTGTATACACAATAATCTTAGATCCCAGTAGATATTGCCGAAACTTATCAATTGCAAAAACCATTGCTAACAATTCCTTTTCTGTGGTGGAATAATTGACTTGAGCTTTATCCAGAGTTTTTCTTGCACAATAAATGGCATATGGCTTCTTATCCCTTCTTTGTCTAAGAACCGCCCTGACAGTATAGTCACTAGCATCATACATGATTTCAAAAAGAAGGCTCCAGTCAGGGGGTTAAATGATTGGTGCATATATAAGGGCTTCCTTCAACCTGTGAAAAGCATCAAGGCAGAGATCATCAAAGACAAAAAGGTTATCCCTAATAAGCAGATTAGTTAATAGTTTAAAATTTTTTAAGAAATCTCTGATGAAACACCTATAAAAGCCCACATAGCCTAGAAAACTTTACACCTCCTTGATATTTGAGGGTGGGGGCATGCTTTGGATAGCCTCAATCTTGGCTTTATCTACTTCAATTCCTCTTTCAAATACCAAGTGCCCAAGAACTATGCCCTCTCTTACCATAAAGTGGCACTTTTCCTAGTTAAAGACAAGATTCACCTCCTCACATCTCTGTAAAACCTAGGTCAAATTGCGCAAAGAATGATCAAATGTAGTGCCATAAATAAAAAAGTCATCCATAAAAACCTCCATGCTTTACTCAATAAAATAAAAAAAAAATATAGCCATCAAGCACCTTTGAAAGATGGCTGGTGCATTACAAAGACCAAATGGCATTCTCCTATAGGCAAAAGTACCATAAGGGCAAGTAAATGTGGTCTTTTCCTGGTCACTTGGATGAATAGGAATTTGAAAGAAACCAGAATATCCATCT
>JANHAO010005530.1:0-22491 GCA_026873985.1 Saraca asoca | reverse complement strand
AAGCACTCAAAATCTCAAAGGATAAAAGCTCTCAAACAAAAGCAAATGATCAAGTTGAAGTGTAAGATTTTCTGTCAAGATATTCTAATATGAATTACCTATGGTTCATAACTTTTTTAGCTCGAAGAAGCCATATTTAAAGTGTGGTAAGAGCATATGATTGTTGTGACTGATTTGAATTTGAAACAATTTTCCAATACTAGGATTCTTTTCGAGATTACTAGGTTTGCTTCTTGCCATTTTACTATTATGATTCATCTGTAGTACCCCTGAAAATATAAATAGAAATATTAATTGCAATATGTACTCCAAATTATTTTTATTATTATTCCCTCATTCCCAATATTTTACGTTAGGAAGGAGCTTTAAGATAATAGTATTAAGATATAGATAGTTATAGCATGGAAATAGTAAATAATTATAGTAGACTCATGTGGTTGGGGTTGAGCCTAACTATACAGTATAATGGAGTACATAAAATAGAATTGAGCCTTAAAAGAAGTTAGACCAGTTATTGGCAACCAAAAAAAAAAAAAGAAAAATAAGTGAGCTATGGGAGGGCACACATAGCACTCTTAAGAGGAAGGTATGTTGTAAGCCTCCTTGTCCCAAAGTGGGACTATCCTATTGATAGATAATATTGGAATAGATATGGTGTAAGAAAAGGCCTCAAAAGGAGCCCATTAAAATGCTTATTTAGCCTATAATCCTACTAACCAATGGGAGGCTATTATTTATGTAGGTAAGAGAAGGTAGTCATGTTAAGTCATCATTACTTTACTTTTATTTAAGATAATTAATATTAAATTAAGGAAAGGAAGATGGTGAGTTTAGGCTAAAGATTTTTGACCCAACCTACACCAAAAATGGAGATAATAGGCCATAAGTTAGAGGACCTGCTCATCTAGCCCATAGAATAAAGTAATAGTTTATTTAAAGGAAAGGATGAGGTGAGATAACTCACCAATGAGGAAGAGATAACGCAACAACATGGCCAATGCATATTGTTGCCATGAACTAGAGGAGGGAGAGGATAGGTATGATTGCCTCTTATACCTATCATAACCCCTAAGACCATTCACTTGTGTTTGCTTCTTCTAGTTGAGAAATGGGTCCACATTCTCCCTCTCTCCATGCCACCTAAACCTCACCTTAAAACAAAGAGGGAAGTTTTTGCTTCCTCTCTTACCCATACACCACCACTTCTACACAAGAGACTTCATCCTTTCATAGTAAGTAGTTCTTTCATCTTCTTTTGTGTTCCCATCTCTCTTAGTTTTTGCATGAAACTCATTTAACTTCAAGTATTTTCTCTCTTATTGTCTAAGGGCTGAGCCTTTCATTCTCATCTCACTTCAAAGCTCCCCAAGGTGAGTATTCTTTTTACATTCTTATTTTGTGCCTTCCTAATCACCCATTTAAATCCCATATAGTGCTTAGTTGGTTAGGTTGGGTTTTATAGCCAAAGATGAAAGCTTTTGATCCCCCATTTTTATTTAAGGTGTTTTCTTGGCATGCTTGTAAAGGGTTCTTGAGGAAAATGCAAAATTTATAAGTTTAGGTTGTATGCATGAAGGATTTAGAAGAAAAAAAATTTGAATAAAATTCATCCAACTTAGGGTAGAGTGTTCTAGCCACTTAGGGGTAAAAGAGGAAGAAAAAATTTGTTTGCTCCAACACTTAGAGGTTCGGCCTCTATGGGGAAATGTGGTAAGCATGGCTAAAAAATTTAAGATGAACATTTAAATAGGATCCTATGGTATAGTAGAACATGAAAACTTGTTTGCATGTCACTCTTTTGATTCAAGAAATATTTGATTAAGTGTTATGTAAACCAAATCTATATATTGATTACTAAAAGTCCAAAGAGAAAGTTATACATGTTTCAGCCAGTTAGGGGGGAAATAGGGAGAAAATTTTGATTACTGTTTGTGCTTGTAGGTTTCGACCTTTCTAGAGAAATAGGAGTAAATAATAGTTAAAAATTGAGTTAAAAAGCCCTAGATTTATGTCATGGTAAAATGATGTGTAAAAGTAAGGTTTCATGTGCTTTCCTTGCTAGATTGATGATAATGTGAACACCATGTATCTTATTTGTGTGTTTGATCATTGAAAATTTGAGAAAAAGGCCAAGCATGTTTTGGCCATCATGGGTTTAAATATGATATCATGATTGTTTACTAAGTGTTGTATGACATGTTTGTCTTATCTTTGATAATATGAATTACCAACTTGATTGTTTGGGAAAAAAATAAAACTTGGAAGTGTGAAATAGGCCTAGTGGCCAAACCCTTCATGCCCAAAATGGGGTGTGATTATGGATGATAAGATGTATTTTTGTCCTCTTGTACTTGTTCAAATTGAATTGCATGTTATGGGTTACATGGGCCTTAGTATGATTTATTTTAAATATGCTCTCTTGAAATGTTACTAACCATGAATCCATGTGATTTGGAAACCTTATGTGAAGGGTGATGATTCATGAAAGTTGTTATGAAATAAATGGAATATTGTATTCCACAAGAACTTTGCAATTGATTGAAAATATGATCCTATGTGAATTGTAGCCTGTGGCCAAGAAGTTCCAAATGAGATGGGAAAATTTGCATGACCTTGAGAAGGTCAAAGTGATGTGATATGGCATGAGAAATGGAAGGCAATTGAAAATGCATGTGAGCATGTGCTATTTAAATTTGAGGAGAGACAAATAAGGTTAGCCCTAGAAGAACAAGGGGAGAAGAAACATATAAGGTTAGCCTGAAAGAAATAGGGTGGAAATATGTATGATTTGATTGTAATTGTAATTGCTTATGCTATGATTATTTACATTCCCATTCTTAATATTTTTATTATTTATGCTTAATGCTATTGATCCATATGCATTCAAGTAAGATCTTGAATATATGCCAATACACATATGATCATGATTAAATATGAAAGAAAGTGTAAGGTCACATTGTACGTAGCATGTATTATTACAAACAAGTAAATTAGCATAGTTACGATCACATGAGAAAGAATGTGTAGTATGGCATAATGGAGAATATGCTACAAAAGAAATAATTGAGTTTTAAGTCACTCGTATAAAAAATGATAAAACACCTTGTAATATTTAAGTCCATATACAGATTTAATCACTAAGCTAAAATATTGACCTAAATCCCTTAAGGGATGAAAATTAGGTAAAATGTTTAAAATGACCAAGGATACTAGACTAAACTATATCAAATGTTACTCACTAAGTCTATATAACTTATTCTTCACTTTATAATTTTTTTAAGTACTGCACCTGTACCACCCCAGTAAAATGTTGTCATATGAAGACACTCTAGTAACCACTATCAACCATTTGATGGGGATCATCCACATTTATTTCCATTATATTCTATTCATGGATTTGTGTTCGAGTTATCTAGTGTATGATATGAAGTACAAATATGTGACGCAATTGGATATCTTGGCTCTCTTCGTGAAAGGATATTTTAATATTATTTTAATATGATTTTCTAATACTTATGGAGTGTTGACGGTGAAATCTGGTTCATACGGAGGACCCAAACTTCAACCAACGGGGATTCTTATGGGATCTCAAGCCTGCATCTGGTTTAAAGATGATGAAAATAGTGGAGTAAGATGAGATGAAAGGAAGAGTATAGGAAAGACACAGGGTTTAACATGGTTCGGCCTAATCCAGACGGTACCGGACCCTACATCCACGAAGAATGTGATATATTGGCAGGGTTACAATTTAGCTTGCTCTCTACTTTTACAGAGTTTCTGTACATAGAAATTGGTCTCTCTCTTTTCTTCTAACAAGGTCTTCCTATTTATAGAAGGAGGAGTAGGTTCATGCATTAATTATAAGTTACAGTTGTATTACATTAGGCTATAAATAGAAAAGACAGCAAAAAGCTACAATTCAGCTATTGCAGAATGTAGGCTGTGGAGGTGGCACCCTCATGTTGGCCGTAGACCTGAGCTTATAGTCATTGTCCAAGGCTATCTTCATTATGTGAGACATCCAGCACCTCTGCGCTAGGGTTCCTGACTTCAGACAACTATGAGGTGTTGTAGAGGCGAGCTTGATGCAGCTGTACAGCTCATCGAGCTCTAGTAAGAAGGTTGGCCGCTCTCATGACGACCTCACAAGGTCGCTATCCAGCGAGGTGTAGCTTGCTTCGATGAGGCTTGTTAGTGAGAAGCCCTTTAGGGAAAAGCTCACTGAGAAACTTGACGACCTCTGTCATATAGCGAGCCTAAGTCCGTTATGCTTCCTTCTGAACTGATTTTCATATACCACATCAGCCCCCAACTCTCGGCTCACTCAGCGAGCTGTAAGTTACGACTCTTTGGCTCCCAATCGATCAAAATCCCTTTTTCAAAATTATCAATTCATCCCCTCTAGGCCTTGTTTCTGACAACATACATCCGACAATTATGACTAGGCCAGTCCAGCCTTTCCCGAGGGCATCAATGTGGTTGGTTGGGGGGTTGAATCTGGACTCTTTGATGAACCATTTCTTGCCCTATTTAAGGGAGAGGCCATCCTTTGGCCTTACCAAACAGAACAAACTATGGAGTTTCCTAACAAACCGCCATTGGCATTCTAGCCTTTTACGGGGATATGTATGGCCTACTGTATATGTGATTAGGAAGATTCGTCTTCTCTGGTAACATGGAGGGATCTCATATGGATCTCAGATTATGCCCTCTCGACCATGCCGTGAGGTAATTTGCTCGGCCAGACAAGTCCCTGGGGTTTCCTGAGGTGCATTCTCTAGGAGGTATAGGTGGTTAAGGTAGAAGCGATGCAGCACTGCCGTTGATTATGCATTTGGAAGAAGAAAGGTTGCAACGCTGATCTCAAAATGTGGCCATCCACAGTTGGCCCTCTTTCTCCTTTTCTTTCTTCTCTTCTTTTTTTTTGTAGGGGCCTCTTTTGCTCCTCAGCTGGTTTGTACTTAGGATTTTTTGATGTATTCTACCTCGTTGAGGTCTTTTAATGAATAAAATATGCTTTCTGCAATCTTTGCTTCTTGCCCGTTTCCTTCGCAATGCACTTCAGTTTGAATCATCCATAAAACTCACGCATGATTCAAAAAATGGCACGAGCTGTAAGCTGAGGCAACATAGCCTTCAGGATGCTCTTGTAGCCAAATGAATAAAAATATAAGTGCAAAAGTTATTAAATAATAGAATAGATTTGCAAGCCATGGTTTTAATGAGAAAAATTCATCAATTCGTTACACTTCAGCGATCAAAGAGTCACGCTAGCATTGAGTGTTTAAGAGTGCCTCTGCACCTTAGTGAGCATGAAGCTACGTTGGCTAAGAAATTCATCAATTCATTATGCTTCAGCGATCAAAGAGTCACACTAGCATTGAGTATTTAAGAGTGCCTCCGCACCTCAGTGAGTACGAAGATACACTAGCTAAGAAATTCATCAATTCATTACGCTTTAGCGATCAAAGAGTCACGCTAGTGTTGAGTGTTTAAGAGTGCCTCCGCACCTCAGCTAGCATGAAGCTACGCTGGCAAAGCGAGTGTTTTTTAGTGTCTCCACACCTCAGTAATCACGAAGCTCGCAAAGCTAGTGTTTTTTAGTGTCTCCATACCTTAGCGAGCCTGAAGCTCTACTGGCTAAGTTTTCATCAATTCTTCTCCAGATTGAGCTCTGGGGGACCTCAACTATACCAAAGGTCATAGTTGGTAGAAAAATCTTTGGCAAAGTTCTAGGAAATTGGCCGCACGAGAGCTGCAGATACTGTTAGCACTCAGAAGCAGAGAAAACAAAGTGAATGGCCTTGAATAACTTTTCAACAGAATTGAGGAATGACAGTTACACTTGCCCCAAAATTTTAAAGTACAACATCAAAATATAACTCGGATCGAGCCCCCCAGTTCTTGGTTGGTGTTGTGTCGTAAAGGCTGTTTTGTAGGTTGCACTACATATCCCTTCAAGCGACCTTTCTGAATCAGATATTCAATTGCATCTCTAAGGGCTAGACAATTTGACGTCCCATGCCTGGCCTCATTGTGATAGGCATAGAATTCATCTCTGTTCCTCTGCCTAAATGGAGTCCTCAAGGGCCTAAGCCTTCCGAAATTTTCCCTATCTCTTTCTGCCAAATAAATTCTATCTTGAGGATCCAAGAGCATGCTATACTACTCGAAGCGACTCGAGTGCTGAGGTTGCTCGTCCTTGGACCTTCTGGATTTCTTTGCTGCTCATTCGGTGGAGGGGTCACCTTGATCCACATCGCTCCTCCTCTTACCACGAGGGGAGTTGGCCTTCTCATCCTTCTTGTCAGACTTTTCCAAGTCGAAGGTCTCTTCCCATTTGATCTGCTTGGCAGCCCACTCATAGAACTTGGTGAGGTCTTTCACCAGGGACTTATATAGACTATTATACAGCTTTCCATCTTTGCGAAGTCCCACGAGATGGTGGCTAGCATGGTTTCTTCAGATGGACTCTCAACCAAATTAGATTCGAGTCTAAATCTAGCAATATAGTCCTTCAGCGACTCCTACTTGTGTTGAAAGACCAAAGCGAGGTGACAAGGGGGCATGAGTTGTCTCTTCAGTACTTGATATTGACTGATGAATTTCTATTGATAGTCTTCCTAACTACCAATTGAGTAAGCAGGGAGGCTTTTGAACCATACACGAGGCATGTCTCCCAATATGGTCGAAAAAATCTGACACTTAACCAGGAGGTCAGTCGTCTGCAGGTCCATCTGGACTTTGAATACATTTTGATGATCATACGGATTAGAATCCCCATTATATAGTGGGATTACAAGGACTCTAAGCTTGAGAGGGAGAGTTTGAGCTTTGATCTCCTTGGAGAGTGGTGATCATTCCTCATAACGAGATCGATCACCCAGAGCTCGGAGGTGATCTTCCAACTGAGCCATCTTTTGAAATAGCTCCCTGACTAACGGGTCCCGTTCCTCGAAGTGTTGGCTAGGCGATCATTAGACACTTCAGTCTCCAATGTCTTGAGGGCCACGACTCGGGGTCTGCTCCCATGAGTAATGAGCTTGGACTTCAGCCTATCTCTGCACATTTTGTGCCAATGATAAGATTGCTTTGGTCAGTTCTCCCATCATATGCTCGAGTTTTTCCTAACGCTAGAGCTAGACTTGCGGTCTATTGACGTTGTCAACAATGAAAACTGGTTGTACAGGACTAGTTGGAAGGTTACCAATGGCTGTTTTGACGACGGGAGTAGTAGATGAATCCATTGTTGAAACATGACCATCTGGAGTATGACACCACACGTTTGAGGCTTTAGTAGCTCTTCCCTTGGCCATTACAGCAAGAAGTCAACCAGAACAGGTGAGATACCCACAGACGGCGCCAAAATGTTAACGATGAAATCTGGTTCATACGGAGGACCTAAACTTCAGCCAACGAGGACTCTTTTGGGATCTTAAGCTTGCATCTGGTTTAAAGATGATGAAAATAGTGTAGTAAGATGAGATGAAGGGAAGAGTATAGGAAAGACATAGGGTTTAACGTGGTTTAGCCAAATCTGGACGGTACCAGACTCTACGTCCATGGAGAATGTGATATATTGGTAGGGTTACAATTTAGCTTACTCTTTACTTTTACAGAGTTTCTGTACATAGAAATTGGTCTCTCTCTTTTCTTCTAACAAGGTCTTCCTATTTATAGAAGGAGGAGCAGGTTTATGCATTAATTACAAGTTATAGTTGTGTTAAATCAGGCTATAAATGGAAAATATAGCAAAAAGCTACAATTTGGCTATTGCAGAGTGTAGGCTGTGGAGGTAGGGCCTCCTACTGGCCGTAGACTTGAGCTTATAGTCATTGTTTGGGGTTATCTTCATTATGCGGGACATTCAGCACCTCTATGCTAGGGTTCCTGACTCTGGACAACTGTGAGGTGTTGCAGAGGCGAGCTTGATGCAGCTGTAAAGCTCAGCGAGCTCTAGTAAGAAGGTTAGCCGCTCTCATGACGACCTCATTGGGTCGCTATCCAATGAGGTGCAGCTCGCTTCAATGAGGCTCGCTAGTGAGGAGCCCGTTGGGGAAAAGCTCATTGAGAAACTTGATGACCTTTGTCCTATAGCGAGCCCAAGTCCATTATGCTTCCTTCTGGACCGATTTTTGTGTACCACATGGAGTAAATCGTTGTAGATTCTAAGTCATCTTTTTGAGACTAGAACCTGGTATACCATCTATACACTTACTCACACTTGTTTTTGATCATTTTGCACTGGATGATTGTATTGACTACTTCCACCTATTTATATGATCTCATGTTTAAGTTTCATATCTTTTCATGTTATTTTCTTAAAAGTAGAAATCAAGTCTATCTTTCACAACAAAAGATTTTATTAAGTAATGGGTAGTTTTCTTTTTTTTAAAAAAAAAAGCGTGAGAATTTAACACATTACTTGGAGAGTTAGTAGAAATAAAGGAGTGGGTTCTTACAATCTCCCAAGGTTGTAACAAAGCAAAAAGGTATTCTAAAAGGTAAGCATGAGATTACATCTTTGATTCTCCAAGGTAAACTTTGAGAAAAAGGTTCCCAACATGTTTTATCAGTTTATCAACATGATTAATCCTTTGCAACAATAAAAAATAAAGCTAAAAGTAGAAAGATTCTTCAACATCTATTTTCATAGAATACTAGGTTTGAGAATCTTATATTCAACTTTTACAAAAGAACTCTGACTTATGCTATATGAAATAACGTGGTTGTAAAGCAACATTTCAAATGTAACCTTATAATACTATTCTTTAAAGCACTTAGTTACTTTTTCAATTTATTTGAATATAATTGTTTCCTTTTATCATCAAAATCATATATTATATTTGAACACATTAGAAAACATGTATTCAAATATATAACTAATAATTTTGGGTTTAAGCACTTTGATATTCAAATATATAACTAATAATTTTGGGTTTAAGTACTTTGACATTCAAAATTTGTGAATTATGGTGGACAAATGCTAAATGGGTGATATATATGTTGCTTCATTCAATGACTTTGAGATTGAGAGTGAGGATTGTTGTCCTCCATCATTATTTAGACAAGGATTCTTCCTCCCAATGCCCAAAGCTACTTTCCAAATGAGATTACTCAACAATTGGCTTAAACAACATCTTCTTAAGCTTAAGAAAATAAAGGGTCAATTGGTTAACACAAGAAGCAAGTGCCTATGCAAAGTTGAACTTTCTAAGAACTAAATTCCATTATGAACTTCCCAAAAAATGCTTAGAGTTATTTGGTTGACCAGTGAAATTAAAAGTTCCAATGAAAAGTTCTTCTTACTTAGGGGGAAGTTAGGTAAGCAACTTCTCCCATTTCATCGAAGTATGACTTCCAGTAAAGTCTTACTTCTTCCATTTTATCAATTAGTAGTCAACCAAATAATACACATATTTGTCATTTCCTAGGAAGTTGTACTTATGCAACTAGCCCAACATCAATTAATTAACAATGTAAGGAATCTAGGTAATATTAGTGTTCGATAATATTTTTTCTTTCTTCACTGGTGTTCAATAAAATTATTATGTTCTAATTGGGAAATTTTTTATGAAAAACTCTATACACACAAATGAAACTCAAACATCACTAAAATAAGAGGAATGAACCTCATATGATTAGCATGAATCTTTTTCTCATCCTCTTAAATTAATAAATCAAATTTTAAAATTGTGCATCTTGCTTGCACACATTATTTAGGAAATCTGAACAAATGACATGATTTGTTTCAACTAACTTTATATAAATAAGGTTAGTACGACTCAAAATTTATTATATGTGAAAATCTGAGAGAGAATGTAAGAAAGTTATACATAAAACTAAATTTTTTCAAATTTATTGTTATCTATTTTTTGTTATATAAATGATGATTTCTTATATACTTAAAAATTTTGATTAATAATATATCAGTACACAATTTAAACCTTTTTATGAATGAATTGGGGTAGGTTTTGTTGATCCAACGAAGTTTTATCTTGGCACTTCCCATGGTGGATACATTGATTGTGGAATGAAATCAACAATAAATGACAAAGAATATGGGCAAATCCAAGAAATAAGTAATTTGACCTAATGGAATTATGCATAGCTTCAATTTAGTTTAAAAATCTTAATCAGACATTCCTTGCAAAAAATGATATACTTAAATATAATTTATTTTTTTCATTAGTGAAATAATTAATTAGAAAATATGACTATAGTTCAAATCAAACAATATAAGATAATGTGAGTATGTTGTGATAAAAAATATGCTTTTATGAAATTCAAATGGTTAAAATATAATTGATGGAAAAGTCAGATTTTAGTGTAAATGTAATATGGTTGTAGTCATTTAAACTTAATTAAAATATATTTTTTATCACAAAATAATTAGAATATCTCATTGTTTGATTTGAACTCCATATTCATATTTTTTCCTTCATTTCATTGATAAAAAATTCATATTTTTTATGTCTCAAAAGAGATTTGAGTAGGTTTTTAAGTTAGATGGGAGATTTGCATAATTTCATTAAACCTTGAAAGAGGGTTGAATATTTTACTCTAAACTTAAAAATCCATCCAATTAAATTAGCTAGGATGGGATTCATTACTCGTAAGTAGCAATCTTCTAGGTTGCCAAACACATCCTCAATGGCTTCTAATGTACAATCACATATTTTCTCCTCATGTCTTTTTGTTTGAGGGGAAATGGTTTTCTAAAACTATTTTACAAATTTTTCTATGTTTGGTGCTAATAGAAAAGTTTATCAACAAAAAGTATATTCAAGTCAATAGAAAATAGAAAGTAGATTCCAGTCAGTAAAAAATGATAGTGTATTTGGGAAAACACTACAAAAATCACATAATTTCTTATAGATTTGTCCATTGGAAAAGCAACTAAAATTGAAAAGGTTGTTAATTATTGACCATGGAAATCCACTAAAAAATCCATCGAAAATTTCGTCAGAAAAAAAAGCACAAATTTTTTTAAAAAAATCCTTACTTCTTTTGATGGATTTCCAACTAAACTTATTATAAGACAAATTTCCAAGGGAAAACTTTGTTGAAAAATTTAAAAACTTGTAAACACCCGAGCATCTGATCTCCCCTAGCTTATTTTCCACTTCTTCTCCTTCCTCTACCATACTAGTGCTCTCTTTCCTTGCTTTCCCAACTTGATTGCTATGCTTTGAGGTATTTTTCACAAATCTAAATTGATTAAATTGTTTTTACTACTTTATTTTACATTTTTACCAATTATTTTTATTTAATATATTATGCTTTTCATGATTTAATTGATCTTTCTTGTTTTGATGTATGCAGTTTTGGGCTTTAGTTTGTGTACAAGTATTTTTCTATTTGCCAATTTTCTTACTTACACACTGAGGTTAGTACATATTTTTTGTCATTAGATGTTTTTTCTTGTATATTTGAATTATAATTGAGTAATTATATTTAGGAATTATATATATTTTGAATTAGATTGAGTAGAATTAAGTAGTTAGGTGACATGCTTAATAATGTTGTTGATATTATATTAGAAATTACGCATATTTTGAGTTAGAACCTATTTTTAGGTTAGGAATTATATATCTTTTGATTTGTTAATTTTTTAAATTAGTAATTATGTTGTATATATTAATTATTAATTCTATTAGTGCTTTGCATTTAGTGAATGGAACTATTGAAATTAAAATTGTCTCTTGTTGAAAATATGAATGTAGTTACTATAACAGAAACTTTGTCAAAAAAAAATTTTAGGAGCTAGGATGAAATGTTGACGAACTTTCCTATGATTTTTACATGTTTGAAAGTATTTACTAAGTAGAAGAATAAATGTATATAAATTAGGACATGTATGAAGAGATAACAAATTTCAATGTAAACTTTGAAAAATAGAATATAGAAATTCCAAAACACCATAGGTGGATGTATAATAGACTTCTTCCAAGACGAAGTGGATATAAGATGGATTTTCATAATGAGGTGAAAGAATTTACTAATTTTGTAAAAATTTAACCAATTTATTTATGTGATAATAGGGTAAGGTGTCCATGTTCAAACATAAATGTACAAAATTTTTACCTCCTGATGAAATTAAGGTTAATTTATATAGATTTGGATTTAAATATGAATACTGATGATGAATTGAGCTTAATGAAGAGAGATCAATAGAAAAGGAAAAGTCTATTGGTGGTGTGACATAGGAATTGCATGATGCAAGTAATAGGTATGAAAATATAGTGTTGGATGCTTGTTTGCTAGATATTGCAATACACCTAGAATAAAATATAGAAAAGCTTCTAAATAAGGATGCCTAAAACATTTGTGAAATGTTAGAAGTTGTATATCAACCATTATGGATAGGTTGTACTAACCATTCAGAGTTGTCATTAGTAGTATGGATGTTAAGCATAAAATCTAACTTTAACTTACTGTAGAATTCCTTTGATTAGATTATGTAACTTACGATCAAGACTCATTTATTTAATAGTGTTGTTCCTCCTAACTTTTATGAAATGAGGAAGTTAGTGAAGAAGTTAGGATTAGGCATGAGAAGTAAACTATTGTATGAAAGTGCATATTATTCTATAAAAAGGTTAGATTTCATAGAGAATGTAGAATTTGTGATTCACCTAGGTATAAGGAATGGAGGACATGTCAGAATAGCAAAAAAGTTTCCTTCAAAAGAATATCTTATCTACCAATTATCCCAGAGTTGCAAAGGTTGTATACTTCGATGAAGTTGGCTCCTCATATGAGATGGCATTATGAAAACCAAAGGGAGCCAGTTTTGTGTCATCTTTTGGATGAAGAAGCTTGGAAACAATTTGACCAAAAGTACATGGAGTTTATAGCTAATCCTAGAAATGTAAGACTTAGATTGTACTCTAATGGATTCACTCCATTCGGGCATAACACTGCATCATATTCATGTTAGCTAGTAATAGTCACTCCTTATAATTTCCCTTTAGATATGTGTACGATAACTCCATATATGTTCCTAACCTTGATTGTCCTAGGTCCAAAAAATCCGAAGAATAAAATTGATGTGTTCATAAATCCATTGATAGATGAGTTACTCACTTTGCAAAGTGATGGTGTTCCAATGTATGACATTTCAATAAAGCAAAGCTCTGAAATAATGGCCACACTAATATAGACTATCAATGACCTTCCTACATATGGGAAGTAATATGATTGGCAAACAACTGGAAAATTAGCTTGCTTGATATGTATAGAATCCACAAAAGCATTCACCTTAAAGCATGGGAGGAAACAATCATGGTTTTATTGTCATAGGTAGTTTCTACCATACAATAATCCTTATAGGAGAAACAAGAATAACTTTATCAAAGAAAAAGAGTGGAGAGATTAAAGCACCTCCAAGATTAATTAGTGAACACGTTTTTGATCAAGTTTATTTCATTCCAAAAGTCATACAAATTTGGCTAGTCAAGATGCCAAGAGATAGGGTGGATCACAATTGGACTAAGAAAAGTATATCCGAAGACTTGCCATATTGGCAATCCAACATACTCTGACACAATCTCAATGTCATGCACATAGAGAAGAATGTCATTAACAATGTGTTTTATATAGTGATAGACATTAAAGGGGAAAACAAAAGACAATATTAAAGTAAGGTTACATTTTCCAGAATACTACAAAAGAAAGGAGTTAGAGCTTAAAGGCTGCAAATGGAAAGATATATAAACCTAAAGCTTCCTACTCTATGAGCTTGGATGAGAGAAAGGCAATCTTGAGTGGGTCAAGGAGTTAAGGATACCTAATAATTATGCCTCCAAATTGGATTAGTCTGTCGATATAGGTGATGGTAAGATACTTGGTATGAAAAGCCATGACTGGCATATTTTCATAGAAAGATTTCTTCCTATTGCCTTTTTTGGACTCCCAAATCCTGTATAGAGGGCCTTAACTGAGTTGAGTTAATTTTTTAAGGAATTGCTCTAAATGGAACAAAATATTCCCTAATAATATACGAGCTTGAATAGATATTCCCACTGGGTTTTTTCATCTCAATTGAGCATTTACCCATTCAATTTCAATTCGAAGCAAGGGTAGGTGTCCCTGTGCAATATCGATGGATGTATCTATTTTAAAGATTTCTTAACAGGTTAAAGAAGAAAGTGGGCAATATAGCTAGAACCAAAGGAAGTATCATGAGGCTTATTTGATTGAGGAGATAGCTCAGTTTTGTCAATACTATTTAAACCTAGATGTGCAATACCAAAGCATAAGAGTTGGTATGAATAATGACTTGGGCAATAATGCAATCTTGGAACCTATTCTTTTCATCTTCAATCTTCCAAGACACTCTACTAGATTTTGTTAAGAGTGATACTTAGATGATGAAGAATTGAAATTAGCCACAAAACTATGAAAAAGTGGTGCCATTTAAAAAGTAAGAATTTGTGTAGCTATCTTAATAAATCATTCTATATCATTAGCTTTGATTGGTTTAAATTTAGAATACTAATTACCTAAATTGTTCTTCCCTGTAGTATGTTTGTTCATTAATTAAAGACTTTGTATCCAAATATGCAAGATGAGGACATCTTGCAATGATCAATGATCAACTCACTTCCTAGTTTCATTCTTTTGTAAGTATAAATAATAATCACTTATCCTATGTTACATTGTTTACAGTTATATGATGAAATTTTGATATGAAATTGTGCTATTCTCAAGTTCACAACCCCTCAAATGGTATGCTCAATCAATAACTATTTGATTTAGCTTAGAGATGATGGTCAAAATGAGCTTGCCCTATGTGAAGTATTGTCCACTTAGGCCTCTCCCCTTTCTGGGCAAGCCTCACAATTTTGTCCTTAAAAGGGCCCTCGTTGGGAGAGGGGGGTATCCCTCTGCCTTATAAGGCATAAGGCCACCCAACTTCTCATCAATGTGGGACTTTTGCTCACCCTACCGCTTTTTACTATCAACATAACCCCCCAAGTCGTGTGGGCTTTATGCATGGTGAGGCATTGGGGGTCACCACAAATAGCGCCAAATGATGATAGTCAGAATAAGCCTGCCCTGTGCGAGGTATTGTCCACTTTGGCCTCTCCCTTTTTTGGGGAAGCCTCACGATTTTGTCTTTAAAAGGGCCCTTACTAGGAGAGGGGGTATCCCTCTGCCTTATAAGGCACAAGGCCACCTGACTTCTCATCGATGTGGTACTTCTACTTGCCCATACCACTTTTTACCATCAACACTTAGGGTCCTTAAATGGTTGTTAAAACATTTCCAATGTATTTTTTCAATGGGTATAAGTTCCATACAGACCAATAAAGTCAAAGGAAAAAAAATTAACAGTGGAGCATGTGTGAAGGGCACAAGGAATGTCACAATAGGGGAAGATGACTTTTATGACATTCTTAAAGAAAATTGTATAGCTTAAGTGTTAAGGATTGCTGATCAAAAGGGTGGTATTTTCTCACTATGAATAGTTTAATCCTATGTTAGGCTAGGGGTATGAGGGTGCAATCTCAATACAGCATAGTTGAAATTAAACATAACAAGAAGATATGCTAAGTATGATCCATCTATCATTGCACAATAAGCAACACAAGTGTATAATGCACTATACCCATGAACAAAGAGAGATAAGCAAGGTTATTGGGTTGCTATAAGGACTTAGCCTTATAAAATTGGTCGAGGATAAATACATAGTTGAACATGCATACTAGGATGACCATATGTCATATGCAACTCTATTGATTCTAGCAAATGATTCAATTGTTAGCTTGCATGATGAAGATGGTGGATGGACCAATAGATATAGAACAACAAGGTGATGTCGATGAAGAAGAAGAAAAGGATGAAGATGAGGAAGAAAATGATAATGAAGAAGATGTAGAGGAAGAATTAGATGAATAATATTACCATTTGATATGTGACATGTTAATTTGTTATCTATATATATATGTGCTAAATTACTTTATTCATTTAACATATATATGATTTGTTAATGGCGAAATTTGGTTGGTACGGGAGACTCGAACTTCAGCCAACGGGGAGGAGTTCTAGGATCCAATACTGCCTTTGAAGTGTAGAAGAGAGAGGACCGAGAGGAAGAAGATAGAAAAGGAGAGCAACACATTTAACGTGGTTCAGTCAAATTCGGGCGATATTGGACCCTATGTCCACAGCAAAGATTTTATTAATGTAAAATGATTTGCAGAATTTCTACTTATAAGATTGCCCTCCTTCTTCCTCCCTAACAATATAATCCTATTTATAGAGGAAGGAGGGGTTGCATGCATTAATTACAAGCTATAGTTGTGTTACATCAAATAATAAATGAGAAAGGACAGTAAAAGGGGCTACAATCTGGCTAATGCAAAACGTAGGCTGTTGAACGGTCCCCCTAGGTTGGCGGTAGACTTGCATCTATTGCTCGATATCCTGGGTTGGGGATTTATGACTTGGAGGCATCGAAAGTTCTGCTGTAGCGAGCTGAGCATCGCTGTGGTGAGAAAGCAAGCTTGAGCGGAGTAGTTGGTCACTTGATGACCTAGTCTTATGATTTCTTCGTTGGTCCATCCCTCGTGGGGGAGGTTGTTTCACAGGATGTATCTGGACCCCCTCATAGTGGAATTGTAATGCGACGAGCAAGGTGAGGCTTGGCGCTCGAAATTTCTTTGCTATTGCCGCTTACGGGAGTGTGGGACTTGGTCTTTGTTGTACTCGAGGGCTCGTCCTTGCGAGGCTAATTTTTGTATACAACATAAGCCCCCTAACTCTCAGTTTGCTTTGCGGACCAGGAGTTGCATATTTCTGAGGCTCGATTCATATCTTCAGCCAGTGTTCTTCTTTTGACTGAGATGTCATGTCAGATGTCTTTTCATTCTGCTTTAGGCCATGCTTTTTCCTGTTTGCCATTTTTGGCTGTTGGTGTGGCATTATTGCTTGTTTCAGATCGTTAGATGAAGATCATATCAGATTTTCTCTAGATTCTTCAAAGGGCTAAGCGGGTCTATTTATAACTTGGGGCATTCTTTTTTTTTGTCCCAGAAAAACTTAATGGAGGAGACTAAAGAGCCCCCTGCATTTTGGTGTCTTGGCTTTCGATGAAGCTTGGTGAGACGTGGATGACCCGTTGTAGGGTGGCAGGAGACATGGACAACCTGTTGCATGTGGCTCCGGTGCAGGATCTGCCTGGCGGGCTCCATGGGGTTCTCACGGTGTCTTCTGGCCACCTCCTCTGATCGCTGCTTGTGGTGTGGCTACCTAGCCAGCCAGCTTTTATGACTTTTTCAATTGCTATGTGTGGCTTAGAAGGACGTGCCAGAGGAATATGCAAGAGGAACTCTGGGGCTACTACTCTTCTGCGAGCTTAATGACTAGTAGCTAGCCTTTTGCCTGCTTTTTACAGGAATTGTAGCGCCTAGCTTCTAGCCTTTTTCCCCTGATGTACCGTCGCCTCGCTTGTTGAGGCCTTTAGGTGGTGTTGACGTTGGATTTTGGTCGTGCTCCAAACTCCAGCCAATGGGGGATTCTTCGGGATCTCAAGCCTGTTTCTAGTTAGTAGATGAGAAGGATGACCAAAAATGAAATGGGATGGACGGAAGAGTGGGAAAGAAGACACCATATTTAACATGGTTCGGCCAAATCCAGATCTTGCTGGACCCTACGTCCACGGTGTGTATGATATATTAGCAGGATTACAAATGGTTTCTGCTTTCTATTTTTATAGAGTTTTTACATATATGCGATTGATCTCTCTTACTCTCATTCTTTTTTTCTTTTTTCTATCTACCAGGTCTCCCTTTTTATAGAAGGAAGAAGGAGACATGCATTAATTACAAGCTACAGTGGTGTTTACATCAAGTAATAAGTAGAAAAGATAGTTGCAGGCTATAATCTGGCTATTGTAGTACATAGGCTTGCGGAGCTGGGGCCCTCTTGTTAGTTATAGACTCTAGCTAGTAACCATTGCGGGGTACTGCTTCTGCCATGCAGAGAATGTTATGCCTCTGTGCTGGGGTTTAGGATTCAGACTTGAGACACTGGTGTAGTGACGAGGAAGTGAGTTTAGTGCTACTGCAAAAAGGACAGCGAGCTCTCGCAAGGGGGGTCAATCATTCTTGACAAGTGCCTTATCGGGCTATCAGTCAATGAAGTACGATTCGCTAAGGAGGAGCTCGCTAGGAAGGATCTCACCGAGGAGAGGTTCGTTGATGCACTTTTGGCGATCCGATGATCTCTTTCCTTTCATGATTCCGAGTCCACTACCTTGCCTTGGGCCGATTGTTGTATACAACATCTTCCCCACAACTCTCAACTCGTGCAGCATGCTGAGAGTTGAAGACCTTTCATATTTCAATTTGTCAAAATTAGAACCATCGTTTCCTTTCCCTGGGTTTTGTTTTTACCGAAGTGAATCTAGTAATTATGACCGCACTAAGTTGAGTCCTTTCCGAGGCCATTAATGTGTGTGGTTGGGGGAGATGAATCTGGACTTATTAGTGAACCATTTCTCGCTCTATTTAAGGGAGAGGCTATCTTCTGGCCTTATCGCACAAAACAAATTATGGAATACCCTGATGAGCTGCCATTGAAATTTTGGCCCTTTTTGGAGGTGTGTATGGTCTATTGCATATGTGATTTGAAAGAATCATTTTCACCAGTAAAGTGGAAAGATCTTACATGGATCCTAGATTATGTCCTCTTGGCTTCACCGTGAGGCAATTGTTCGACCGGCCAAGCTCCTGAGGCTTCCTGGTTAGGTTTCTTTAGGAGGAGCAGATGGTCAAAGGTATAAAGGATGCAGTACTATCGTCGATTGTGCATTTGAAGGAAAAATGAGAGGCTTGCTGTTCTCAAAATGTAGCCATCCACTACTGGCTTCTTCCCTTCTTCTCTTTTTCTTCTTGCTTTCTTTTCTTCTTCTTTTAGTGGGGGCTTCTTTTGCTCCTCAACTAGCTTGTACTTTAGGAGTTTCCAATGTATTTCACCTTGTTCTGTATTAAGAGCTTTCTGATGTAGATATGCCTCGTTGAGGTCTTTTAATGAATAAAATTACCTTCTGGTACTTTCTGCTTGTTGCTTCTATTTTTGGTACACACATTATTTGATTGATCTTAGTGGCTTATATGTACCTGAAAAATAGAGTGGGAGATGTGCGTACCTGGTCATAAGTGAGTTATGACTTAATTGGGTTCGCACAAGAACTATGAAACAGTTAGTGAGCGATCTTGTGCTCGGATGTGCATGAGAGCTACAATTTAATCAGGTTCACATGAGAGTTACGAAGCAATTAGTGAGCGATCTTGTGCCCCAAATAAAGGGTGATCGATCTTGTGGTCGAGGCGATCTTGTGCCCAAAGGGGTGGCCGATCTTATGGCCGGGGTAAGCTTGTGCCCAAAGTAAAGGGTGATTGATCTTGTGGTCAGGGCGATCTTGTGCCCAAAGGGGTGGCTGATCTTATGGATGGGGCAATCTTGTGCCTAAAGTAAAGGGTGACTGATCTTGTGGTTAGGGTGATCTTGTGCCCAAGAGTTTGTTTTGAAGTGTCTCCACACCTCAACGAGCACTCAGCTTAACTGGTGAGTTATTTTTTAGCGTCTCCATGCCTCAGCGAGCCCACAGCTCAAGTGGATAAGTGAGTTTGTTTTGGAGCATCTCCACGCCTCAGCTAGCCCTCAGCTCAACTAGTGAGTTATTTTTGAGCATCTCCACACCTCAGCGAGCCCGCAACTCAACTGGATAAGTGAGTTTGTTTTGGAGTGTCTCCATGCCTCAACGAGACCTCAACTCAACTGGTGAGTTATTTTTTAGCATATCCATGCCTTAGCAAGCCCTTAGCTCAATTGGATAAGTGAGTTTGTTTTGGAGCATCTCCACGCCTCAGCGAGCCCTCAGCTCAACTGGATAGGTTTTTCGTCAATTCTTCTCTAGATTAAGCTCCGGGGGGCTTCATTAAATAATAGATTGGAGCGCTCAGCCTCTCGTAAGACTCATAGTAGGTCGACAGCATGCAGATGATGCGTGTTGCTGATAGTAGGGGACCGATCTCGCTCAGCGCTCTGCTGATAGGATCCATGCTGCTACCTAGAAGGCTGCACAATGTAACCGTGTAGGTGTCCTCTTTTAATGAGGTCTTCGATGGCATCTCACAATGCCCAACATTACGAGGTGACGTGTCCGAACTCGTTGTGGTATGCACAAAATTTTCCCCGATTGACTCTGGACTTACCGGGAGTCTTCAGGGGCGAAGGTTTTCTGAAGTCTTCCTTGTCCCTCTCCATTGTGAAGATCTTGTCTTGAACATCTAACAAGATACTATAGGTGCTGTGACGAGCCTGGAACGGGGGCCTTTCATCCTTGCCCCTTTTCATGAAGTGAAACTCGGGGTTGTCATTCCCACTTCCACAGTTGTTTCTTTTCTTATTCGAGGCCAAACTGCCCGTTTCAATTTTTCACGGACCGAAAGTTTCGTCCCACCTGATTTACTTTGTGGCTCGCTCATAGAATTCTCCCAGGCTGCCCACCAGGGACTTGTACAGGCTCTTAAATAACTTTTCATCCCTACAGAGTCTTATCGAGATAGCAACCAGAATAGCCTCATCCGAGGGTTTCTCTACATTATTAGCTTCGCACCTGAAGTGAGCAAGATAATCTTTCAGCGCCTCCTGCTTTCCCTGGAAGACTATGGCGAGATGGCATGAGCGTGTGAGTCATATTCTCAGCACTTGATATTGATCAACAAATCTTTCTTGACACTTATCCCAACTGCTAATGCTGTAAGCTAGGAGACTCTTAAACCACACTCGAGGGACTTCGCCTAGGGTAGTAGGGAAGACGCGGCATCTGACTGAGGAGCTACAAGCTTGGAGATCCATCTAGATGTTGAACAAGTCTAGATGGTTACACGGGCTACTGTCTCCGTCATACAATGGGATGGCTAGGACTTTGAGTTTACTCAACAGGGGTTCCTCCATGATCTCTCCAAACAGAGAGGTCTACTCCCCAAAGCACCCTTGGTTATTTTCGGTGCGGGGGTACTCCTCCAAACACTTGACTCTTTGAAGGAGGCCTTCCACCATGCTACGTAAGCCTCCCAGCTCCTGACTAGGGACCTGGTGGCTCGATCCATCATCCTAACCACACGGATGGTGATTCAAGACCTGCTTCCGGTTGATCTCGCCAAAACATTCGACCTTGGGTATGGTGGGTTCAGTCTGCGCTTGTATATTCTGGGCTTGTGCTTGTACCAGCATTGTGACTATTTTAGTCAATTCCTCCATCATATGCTCGAGTCTTTCCTGACGCTGATGCCAGATTTGTGGTTCTTCAATGCTGTTAACAGCAAGAGTCAGTTGCGCTGGGCTGGCTGGAAGGAGGCCAGTGGCTATTCTAATTACAAGAGTGGTGGACGAGTCCATTGTTGAAACATGGCTATCCAGGGTTTGGCATCATGTATTCGAGGCCCTAGTAACTCTTCCTTTGGCTATCACAACAAAAAGTCAACCAGAATGGGTGAGATCCCCACAGACGGTGCCAAAATGTTGATGTTGGATTTTGGTCATGCTCCAAACTCCAGCCAACGGGGGATTCTTCAGGATCTCAAGCCTGTTTCTGGTTAGCAGACGAGAAGAATGACCAAAAATGAAATGGGATGGAAAGAAGAGTGGGAAAGAAGACACTAGATTTAACGTGGTTCGGCCAAATCCAGATCTTGCTAGACCCTATATCCACGGCATGTATGATATATTAGCAGGATTACAAATGGTTTCTGCTTTCTATTTTTATAGAGTTTTTGCATATATGCGATTGATCTCTCTTACTCTCATTCTTTTTTTTTCTTTTTTTCTATCTATCGGGTCTCCCTTTTTATAGAAGGAAGAAGGAGACATGCATTAATTACAAGCTACTGTGGTGTTTACATCAAGTAATAAGTAGAAAAGATAGTTGTAGGCTATAATCTGATTGTTGTAGTACATAGGCTTGCGGAGGTGGGGCCCTCTTGTTAGTTATAGACTTTAGCTTGTAACTGTTGCGGGGTGCTACTTCTACCATGCAGAGAATCTTATGCCTCTGTGTTGGGGTCTGGGATTCAGACTTCAGACACTAGTGTAGCAATGAGGAAGCGAGCTTAGTGCTACTACAAAAAGGACAACGAGCTCTCACAAGGGGGGTCGATCATTCTTTACAAGTGCCTTACCAGGCCATCAGTCAGTGAAGTATGGTTCACTAAGGAAGAGCTCACTGGGAAGGATCTCACCAAGGAGAGGTTCGTTGATGCGCTTCTGGTGATCTGACAATATCTTTCCTTTGGTGATTCCGAGTCCATTGCCTTACCTTAGGCCAATTTTCGTATACAACAGGTGGGATGAGTTCTTCTCCTTTCAGAAACTATATTGAATGCTCCACACATTATTGTATGTAAACTCATGATAATTTAATGAGAATTTCTTCTTTCAGCCAGTCGGCTATGCTTTCATCATTTTTCTGACTGC
>JANHAO010005529.1:0-22509 GCA_026873985.1 Saraca asoca | reverse complement strand
TGAAAAAGGAGATTTAGTCTGTATATTCTATCTTGTACATTAAATGATGATGTAACATACTTACTGCACGTGTAATTACTATTGTAACTTTCTTTTCTCTATAAATATGAGGAAAGAGCCTTCTATAAAAGAGAGAGGATCCAAAAAATGCAAGCAAAAACTCTGCCAAGATAGAGAAGAGAGCCTAAATGTTGTAACCTTGTAAAAACACTACTTGAATAACACGCTACCATGGATGTAGGGTCTGGTGGAATCCAGATTTGGCCGAACCATGTTAAAAACCCTATGCCTTCTTCTCTGCTCTTCCATTCATCTTTGTCTATTTTGCTGATTTATCATATTTGAACCAGCCAAAGGTCAGAGATCTTGAAGAATCCCCCCATTGGCTGGAGTTTGGATCATTACCAAAATCTGACGTTAACATTTTTTAGTACCATCTGTGGGGATCTCACCTATTTTGGTTTGTCTCTTGCTACAATGGCCAAGGGAAGAGCTACTAAAGCTTCAAATGCACAGCCCCATCCTTTGGATGGTCATGTCTCAATAATGGAATCGCCTACTGCTCCTATCATTAGCATAACCTTTAGCGTTCCCCCAGCCAGCTCACTACAACTGATTCCCATCGCTAATGGCACCAATGGATCGCAAACCTAGCTTCAGCGTCAAGAGAAACTTGAACACATGATAGGAGAGCTGGTTAAAATAGTCATAATGCTGGCGCAAGCATAAGCCCAAAATGTGCAAGGACAGGCTGAAATTGCCATACCCAAGGTTGAACACTCTAAAGAAACTAATTAGGAGCAAACCTCAAATCGCCATTTGCGCGATCGAAAAAGTGAACCAAACCATCAAGTCCCTAACCAAGGACTGGGGGCTTGGATGTTATGGTGGAAGGTCTCCTTCAAAGAGTCAAGCATTTGGAGGAGCACCCTTAAGCTAGAAATGACCAAGGCCACTCTAAGGAGCAAACTCCCTTCTCTAGGGAAATCACGGAGGAACCCCTTCCATGCAAGCTCAAAGTTCTAGCCATTCTGCTATATAATGGAGACAGTGACCTACACAACCACCTGGACCTATTTATCATCTAGATGGATTTGCAAGCCTATAACCCCTTGATCAGGTGTCGCGTCTTCCTTGCAACTTTAGGTGAAATCCCTCGAATGTGGTTCAGAAACCTCCTAGCACACAGCACCAAGAGTTAGGAAGAATGCCAAGAAAAGTTCATTGATTAGTACCGAGCGCTAAGGAAGCAGCTCGCGCCCCCGTGCCACCTCACTACGGTCTTCCATAGTAAACATGAAACATTAAAAGACTATATTGGCTGCTTTAGGTGTGAGGTCAACAATGTCAAGAAGCCCTCAGATGAGGCTATCTTGACTGCCATCTCAGCAAGACTTCAAAGAGATGGAAAGCTATTTAAGAGTTTGTACAAGTCCCCAGTTGGCAACCTGGGTGAGTTCTATGAGCGAGTTATGAAACAAATCAGATGGGATGAGACTTTTGATTCACAGAAGATCGAAGCAAGTAGCTCAGCTCAAAACAAGAAGAGGAGTACAAGATTAACAAGATCCCAAGCAAGAGCAGTCTCCAACTATTAGGATGATCTTTTAAACCTTTGTACTCATTTGTAAATTATGTAAACATTTTGAATACGACGAGTGATTTTTAATTTTTTCTTTAAACAAGTGATTTGCCTAACTGGCACCTCATTTATTTGGGCACAAGATCGTCTTGACCATAAGATCGATCACCTTTTATTTGGGTACAAGATCACCCTGACCATAAGATCGATCACCCTATTTATTTGGCCAGGAGATTAGCTTGAGCACGGGATCGCTCATCTATTAATTTCATAGCTCTCATGTGAACTTGATTATGTCACACCTCTCTTGTAAACTATCTATTTGGCCAAGAGATCGGCCTGGGCATGAGATTGCTCATCTATTCATTTCACAGCTCTCTTGCAAACTCAATTATGTCGTAGCTCTCATGCAAACTTATCTATTTGGTCACGAGATCGGCTCGAGCACGACATCGCTCATCTATTAATTTCACAGCTTTCATGTAAACTTATCTTATTATTTTATGATTCCCATACTAACTTGTCTATTTATTTGGCCATAGGATCAGCTCGAGCACGAGATTGCTTTAACCCATAACTCATGCTATCTTCTGATTATGCACAAGTCCTATGGATTACTCAAAGCAAAATGTTTATATGAGAAACAAAGACAACAAACAGAATTGCAGAAAGAAACTGAAGCTTTGTTCATTAAAATACCTCAATGAGGCAGATATACATCAAAAAACTCTGAATACAGGCTAACTAAAATACAATGGGAAAAACCTATGACTAAGAAGGAGGACCGACCACAAAGGGTCGTACTCTAGCTGACTGGAGCTCGTGTGCCACCAAGGTTCTCAAATTTCTCTTCCAATGCACAATCAGTGGCAACACTATAGCTCTTTATTCTCCCCAGCCTCCAACTCCCCTTCTGATTTGTGAAAGAAGCAAATCAAGAAGTGCTACGAACTTGGTTGGCCAAATAATTACCTCACGGTGGGATCGAGAGGACATAATCTAAGATCCATATGAGATCTCTCCATGTTAGTGGAGAAGCTAGATCTCCTAAACTCTTTATGTAGCAGGCCATACAAGCCTCTATGGAAAGCCAGAACTCCAAAAACGATGGAGGTTTATCAGGAAACTCCAAGTTTACTCAGCGCAGTGACAAAAAGGATACCCTTTCCCTTATATGGAGCTAAGGCCAGCTCCATCGAAGGATCCATATTCATTTCCCCAATCGTCTCCATTTATTGCCTCAGAAAAGGCTAAATTTGACTCAGCAATAACTGACAAACACGTGCCATGAGAGACATGGCCTAGTGCAAATGAGATGATAGTCTTGAGAGAAGACTTTGACTGATTAGAGATTAAAGCATCTCAACTTCTAGCCCACAAAGTGAGCTGAGAGTTGGAGGGCTTATGTTATATGTGAAAATCGGCTCGTTCTAAATAAGCCCATGAGCTATCCGAAAGCAGCAAAAGGACCAACCCAAAGAACACCCAGATCACTTTACCATCAGGCCACGTCGTGAAGCGACCTCGTCAACTCAAGCTCGTGCACAACAGAGTGAGCTCAACCTCTCCATTTCGAAGAAAGGCATGCCCGTAAGCCGAACGACCTGTCTAATAAAGTGCAACCAACGACCTGAGAGCTCGTCATGCCAAAGACCGCAGAAGATGAAGGCATACCCTGCCCCAATGGACAAATGGGTCCCACCTACAGAAGATAATCTGCAGTAGCTGAAAAAGGAGATTTAGTCTATATATTTTGTCTTGTACATTAAATGATGATGTAACATACTTACTACATGTGTAATTACTATTGTAACCTCCATTCCTCTATAAATATGACGAAGGAGCCCTCTGTAAAAGAAAGAGGATCTAAAAAATGCAGCCAGAAACTTTGCCAAGATAGAGAAGAGAGCCTAAGTGTTGTAACCTTGTAAAAACACCACTTGAATAACATGCTACCATGGACGTAGGGAACGGTGCAATCCGGATTTGGCCGAACCACATTAAAAACCCTGTGTCTTCTTCTCTGTTCTTCCCTTCATCTTTGTCTATTTTGCTGATTTATCATATTCAAACTAGCCAAAGGTCAAAGATCCTGAAGAATCCCCCCATTGGCCCGAGTTTGGATCATTACCAAAATTCGATGTCAACAGTGTCCAAATAGTGAGGAGGATTTAAGAAGTGCCTACATTGGTTATTTTGGAACCCAAGATAAAAACTTATGCTGACGAAGGTCAGTAGATAATCCTACTCTTTTGTAAATCCCATTTTGCAATATGAAACTATTTTGTTATTTGAAATATTATGATTTTTGAGTAATTAGATCTTTGAAGTTAACTTGTTTCAAAATTTTGATTGTATGTTGTATATATGAAAATGATTTGCCATAGTGAAATTATGCATTTTATATTTATTTTTGTTATTGGAACTAGTAATTTTATTTTACCATATGATATATAAATATGAAAATGATTTAGCATATTTCTGCGTTTCGTAATGATTATTGTTTATAGAAGCAATGATTTCATATTATCCTGATATGGAAATTCTAACATTTTTTAAGTTTATACTACCTAGAATGATTGACTATATTTTCTTATTTTTGATATCATGATCTGATTAGAATTGATTCTTATCTCTAGTTATATTAGTAGCATAATGTTTTCCAATTGATTAATTGTTTTGATATCCTAGATCCATCGAAAATTCCTTAAAGAACCCTCTAATGCACTTATGATTACAATATTTGTTGGAAAATAAGGGGGAGAATATTTGAATATGCAAATATCTAATTGGTGTGTTTGGACGAATTATGGTAATATCTGTTAGGTATGGTTACCTTTAAGAATTATCCTTTAGATTCCAATTGTATTTTAGTTAAAGAGTAATTCCAGAATATTTTGCTACTTGAATACTGATAAATTTTAGAATATCTTATTAAATTTCCCCTCTGTTTATGTCATGATGAGTATTTTTCACAATATCATACTTTGTTGCTTATGTTATTTTTGTTGAATACTATATTTAATGACTTGACTTTCCTAATAAATTAAAGTCCCCAAATTTATTTTGAAATTGTGTTTTTTAAACTAGTAAGCTTATCTCCACAAATGTTTGTTTTACCATTTAGAATCTGAATAAGAACTACAGAATGAGTTTTGGTTTTTCTATGGGATTATCTACTCATTGAGTTTCTGTGAAACTCATCCTATTTTCTTTCCTATTTTTTAGAGCTTGAATCCACACTCATCCCACTAGTTCAGGATCTGTTCCTTGATTAAGTAAATCTTTCCCTGTAGAGCTCAAGGTATATAAATGGTGTGAATCTGAGTAGTTGCAAAAGTTGTAAATGTGCATATGTGATGTTTGTTATCTTTAGGCTATAGACCATGTATTGTTTGGATTGTTGGATTTCCTAATTTTGCTATACAGGTTGTGTATTGGGCTTGTAGCCATTGTATGTTGTATAGGCCTTATGCTCAGGAGTCTGGAAAATAAAGGAAACTGTATCTGATTTTTGGTAGGATTTAAAATGGAAATATTTGATTATGCATAAATTTAATTCCAGTTTTTGGCATGTTGAGTTAGATTAGGAAAGATTCTACACTGTGAGGCTTGTAGGGGGTTCCTAATGGTGACCTTCTATGCTAGTCACATTCCGTGGATCGAAGCATGACACAAGTAACTGAGTCGATAAGGATGTCGGCTAACTAAGTAAAGAAGAATGTCACAAGTTAGTCTTATACACCAGTTTAGTAGGCAAACATATTCTATTTTACACAAAACTTGGTGGATAAATCAAGCATAATATGGAGGTCTTCTAGGGTGAATTTGGAAGCAATTCAACTTGTGTACTATTTTTTAATTTCCCTCATTTTGAGGTTATTTACGTAATTTTAGCCAAGATAACTCATTTAGAGCGAGTAAATAAATACATGGTTGTAGTCCTTGGATTTTTAGCTTTCAATCAATGTAAAATAATGTTTAAAACCCTTCCTAAGTTAAGAGGAAGGGCCTTATGTTAACTTACATAAAGTATGTCTAGTTTTGCCATTAGGCTTTTGGCTCAAAATACTCTTTAGAGGGTTGCCTGTGACCCTTGGTGGTGAATTGTGACACTAGTTTAGGGGTCAGAGTGTGTGACTTGGTGTCTCATCTACACACTCCAAGCTATATAATGAAGCTTAATATGAATAAAAAAAGTAGCCCCTCTTCAATTTATGTTGTCTAATATTTTATCCGATTTTGCCCACATTGCATAAGTTACATTCTTGGGTGCCTTGTTGTGCTTATTTTTTATTTGCTTTATGTTATATGGTGCGTTACCATTGCCCCCACTTGCAAATGGATCATTTGTCTTGATTATTTATCTTCTACTGAGCTCTTTAATGCTTTGTGGCTCAATATATTTATCCCTTGGTACTATGGGACTAACTATTGGTGAGCTTGCTTTCAGGTGGTAGATAACAAGTGCCAGACTATTTAGCTTATGAATTTGTTAGCCTATGACAATTGGTATCAGGGTGTGTTTTGAATTGTTTTAGTTTTGCCTTGGATTTGTTATTGAGATTAAAGGCACACTACAATCATGTCAAATGCTACATGTATTACCAAACTCAAGAGTAAGTTGGGGCAGATGGATATGTTCAAAATAGTTGAAGATATGCAACAAAATAATATCCTTGAGATTGTTGATAGGGCTAGAGAGTAGGAATTGGTTACCAGTCAGGTAGTTATGATGGAATCTTATTTAGGACTTGATTAAGAAACCTTAACTAAAAATGCTAAAGGGAACTTAGGGTACACTTTTAGAGATTTGTGGTTTGAGCTAGTAGATGTGAAGGCCCAACTAAGAGTTCTCACTTGAATTGTTAGGAACCAAGGCCTTAACCATAGGGGACAAGAATATGAACATTTGAAAATGCTCAAGCTTCGCTCCTATGCTCGTGCATGAGACACCAAGGAGTTGATGGATTTTCTCTTTAATAAGGAGCTATACTTCCAAGTGATAAGGCCAAATTCTTAAGAAGCTATAGTGATAACAACAACCATGTATCTAATTAGTGATGCTAAGCTTTGGTGGAGAACTAAGTATGAGGACATCCTACGGGGTAGATGCACCATAAACTCTTGGGATAATTTAAAGAGAGAATTGAAGTCATAGTTCTTCCTAAAGAATGTGAAATTATATGGCTACGTGCCATCTTTAGGATTTAAAACAAACTGGTGTTGTTTGAGAGTACATGAAGAAGTTTTCAGTGTTGATGTTGGGCATTTAAGACATGTCAAAGAAAGATAAGATTTTCTTCTTTCTTAAAGGCCTAAAACCCTAAGCAAGAATAAAGCTCCAAAGATAACAAGTGGACGAATCACATGCTACCTTGGCCATCACAAAAAACTTGACCGACTACCACACCAACAGTCCTAGCATGAAGCCTTAAGGAAATAGTAGGTCTTCTTCTAATGGAAGCAAGGGACAGTCAAACAAGTTTGACAAGGACAAAAGTTAGGGAGAGTGCAATAGGAAAGGAGAATCCAACAACACTAGTTTAACATCATCTCATAATATTGTAAACATTGGAGGAAAGAGACCCCTACCATGCTTCTTGTGCAATAGTCCACATAACGTGGTAGAATGGCCCTAAAAAATAGCTCTTAACACTATACAAGTCACTAAGAAAGGTCAAGAAGAGGAGAGTGAGAACTATGATGGCAAAAAGGAAGATCCTTCAAGAATAGGAGCATTATGATTCCTTGGTGCACTCAAGCAACAGGCCAAGAGTGTAAAGAAGACTCCAAACAAGGGACTTATGTATGTAATGGGACAAATAGCTAGAAAGGTTTCCATGAGCATAATGATACACACTGGTGCCATTCACAATTTCATCTCTAAGGGGTAAACCAAAAAGCTAGGCTTGAGCTAAAGAAAGACCTAGGCAACATGAAAGCTATAAATTTTGAGGCCTTTACCATTATGAGAGTGGCAAAACAAGTATTAGTGAAGCTTGGATTGCAATAAAGAAAAATAGACTTCATGGTTACTAGAATGGATGACTTTGATGTTATGTTGTAGATGGAGTTCCTCTTGGTACACCAAGCCATGCCTATTCCAATAACCAATTATCTCCTAATTATGGGTGAGAATCCAAACATTGTATCGGCTTATATGAAGCAACCCAAAGAAACTAAGCTATTGTTTGCTTGTGAATGGATTGTTTGTCTTGGTTGTTTATCTTTTGTTGGGCTCTTTAATGTTTTATGCCTCAAAATATTTGTCCTTTGGTGCTGCAAGACTAACCATTGGTTGGCTTGCTTTCAAATGGTAGACAGGAAGTGCCACATAGTCTAGCTCGTGAACTTACTAGCCTATGAAATTGAGCTAGTCGACTAGCTCCCTTAGAATGGTTAACTGGTCTAATCCGATATATGACACCTCTTAAGTCTGATCTAGTAACCCATTCAACCCATTATATTACCCTTAGTAGCCAAAACCATTTTGGTGGTGTTACAAGTTAGGTCACAAAGTTTGCAATTTCCTAACATGATAAGGTGATATTCACTAGTTTTATCTTCTAGTAATTGTCAACTTACAACTTTATTAGAACTTTGTATGTGAATTGTCATTTTTCTTCTTCAATTTGACAAAAGTCACCCAAATGGATCTATTTTTTTTCAATATATATATTAGAGAGATTAAAATAGGATATTATTAGATTTATCCCCATGCATTCAAAGGGACAAAAGCTATTAATCAAAACTATATTATTGAATAAAAAACATATATAATTATGTTATGTTTAGTTTTGAATTTTTTTAATAATATAAAAATTAAGCAATTCCATCCTTAGAAACATAAACTGATTTTAAATTCAAAGATATACTCTTATGCTTACTTATAGATTCAATAAAATTAGATCTACTATGAGTTTTATTAAATTCGATTATTCTATATCATCTATTAAATTCATTTATTCAATATCACCATTCAATGATATGTGTCAATGAATGAACTAATTTTATTCAAGTACTACTTAAAATGAATTTTAAAAAAATGTTCAAAACTTACTTGATTATAGGAAGGTGCATATAACGAAATAATTAAATTTAAACTCTTAACTAAACTGTAAAAACATTTATAAGTAAAGATGAAAAATATATTGCAAAGGGAAAAGTATTTATTATTATTTTATGTATTTTAATTTTCAATAAAAAGTAATTGCTTTTCATTATATTAGCAATTTGAACTAAAAAACCTTCTAAAATGTTACTTCCATGTTTGAGAAAATTTATTCTATATTAACTATAAAAAAAAATAAATGTTTCAAATTAATTATGATTTTATACCACAAGAACAAAAGCTAAATTTGTACACAAAAAATCAAAAAATTAGAATATATTTATATTTAGTTTTTAAAGATAGATTTCAATAACATCAGAAAATAGATCATAAGAATTCATATCATTTAAGAATCAAAACCTATACTTGAATTTGAATTATAGATTTAAATTTGGGCACGGATTCTTGATCAATTTTTATCCCATGATGCAACTCAATCTTATATACTTTATATAAAATTTAAGATCAAATGCTACCCAATCTTTTATAATATTAAAAAAGAATTATTTAATAATATTTATAATATAATTTTAATTTTAATCTCATATAATTTGAATTAGAGTCCCATTGCTCCAATCTTCTTCATCATCTAGATCAAATCTTAAGATTTTAAATCTAAATGATTTTCAATTGATAAAATTGAAATTAGTTATCAAAATAATCTTGAAGATAATTTTTTTGAAATCTATATATAAATTAATATTTGTGTCATATTTATAGAATTAAAAATTAAATTTAAATAAAAATGAAAACCAAAATAAAGTAATTTAGGAGAGAAAATTTCATTTTTTTATTAGTAATTCATAACAAATAAAAAAATTAGTAACAATACAAAGTTATTAATCAGAATATGCTAATATTCATATAGAGAAAAATTATTAATAAAAAATTATTTTTTATATTAATAATTTTTAGTCAAGACAAATTTTTTTGGCTTTATTTTTTTTTTGTTTAGTAATTGAGAGTACCTAAAATATTAGTAAAACAAAGTTATCAATCAAAATATAGTTGTGCATAAAAATTTGACAATTGAAATACAATCATTTTTACTAATTATTTATTTAAGTACAAAATTATTAAACTAATTTAAAAGAACAAATTTATTTCTTGCATAGAAATTGGAATATTTAATCTTGTTATTATGTAGCAAAACAATTTGAGATGTTTAACTATATCACAATATTTTCAAATAAATAAATCAAGTTGTTAATTTTAAAGAGTTAGATCCTATTATATATATATATATATTATTGTCAAATTACTTTCAATGTTAAAAATAAGTTGTTCATATGCTAATCTAATAATGCTTGTCACACATTAAATATCCTCCCTTGGCATGTGTTTTCAAACATAATTATATTATGATATATGGAAGAGATAAATTAGATACACTGAAAGAGTTCAAATTAATCACATGTAATCTACATAATGAAGTGATAAGAGATTGTCTTAAATCATGATCAAATTTATGACAGTTCATTAAAAAAGAAAAATAGAAACAACCAAAGAGGAATGAAAAAGGAAGGAAAATAAGAAGAAAATAAAATACATATAAAATATCTATAAATCTAGTTTATTACTTAATAATATTGTAGAGATTGCTCACAAAAGAACAAAATCAAATAGCATATTGGTTGGGGCAAGTATTATTCTTCTTTGTAGATGGCAGCTAATATATGTTAGAATATTTAAACTAGTGAGCACAAATATTCAAACGTGTGCACAAGACTACACTTGATAGATTTAGTTATTGGAAAAGCTATTAGCTATTAACACTTAAGGGGCGTTTAGTAGGGGGAAAGTTTTTACTTTCTTGGGAATCCTAGCTTGGGAAACATTGTTTCCTATGTTTTGTATGCAATTTCTTAAAATGAGATTTCCAGGAAATATTGTTTTCCAGGAATCATTTTTGACAACTTTCCCACAAAAATATTCCCATGGGGGGTGGTGGGAATCTTAGTTTCCTATAGGCATGAGAATGTTTTTGTGGAAAAAAAAGACATATATACCCCTCATCGATGGGAAAAAAGATATATATATATATATAGCCTTCACTTTCTCTCTCATCCCTTCTGTCTCACTTTCTCTCTCATCCTCTTTCACACTTTCTCTTTCATCCTCTCTCATACTTTCTCTCTCATCCTTTCTCACACTTTCTCTCTCATCCCCTCTCTCACTTTCTCTCACACTTTCTCCTCATCCCTTCCCTCACTCTCTCTCTCTTATTCTCTTTCTCTCTCATCCTCTCTTATACTTTCTCTCTCATCCCCTCTATCACTTTCTCTCTTATCCTTTCTCTCACATTTTTTCTCTCATCCCCTCTCTCACTCTCTCTTATTCTCTTTCTCTCTCATCCCCTCTCTGACTCTCTCTTATTCTCTTTCTCTCTCATCCCCTCTCTAACTCTCTCTTATTCTCTTTCTCTCTTATCTCCTCTCTCACTTTCTCCCTCATCCTTTCTTTCACACTTTCTCTCTCATCCTCCCTTACACTTTCTCTCTCATCCCCTCTCTCACACTCTCTCTCTTATTCTCTCTCACACTTTCTCTCTCATCCTGTCTCTCACTCTTTCTCTCTCATCATTTCTTTCATACTTTTTCTCTCATCCTCTCTATTTTTTAACTTAAAATTGATAGGGGTATTTTTGTCAAAAATGCCAAGATTCCCAAGAAAGTTACATTAGAACCAAACTTGGGGATGTCTAACATTCCCAGGAATGTTTAAGGTAAACCGAACACATTTTTAACATTCCCAGAAATCATCATTCCCAGGAAATATGATTCCCAGGAATGAAAAAAGAATCAGTATACTAAACGCCCCTTTAAGTGATATGTTCTTTGTAAACCTTATCATCAATATTGGTCCATTCTAATTAGTGATTAAAAGATCTTAATGATGCAATCTCATTTCATATGACAGTTACATAGAATAAAAAAGAAAAGGCTTTTTAAATTCTAACATGTGTTAGTTCTCATTTATGACAGAATTGTTAAGGAAAGAAAAAAATGCCTGTTTTGGTTCATTTTTCAAAATAATTCAGGCGTATTTTCCATCTTAGTGGATCCAATGTACGAGGAAGAAAAAGTGTGCCTTTTCAATCTCCCATAACCATTAAGGAAGAAAGGAAAAATAAGACAAAAAACTTTTGATTCCTCATATAAGGGTTTTAAGCTTAAATTACACTTTATTATTATGGGATAATGATGAATTTAAGTGCTGTGATTATAACTTTTGGGTATGTAACCATTAGGCAACTAAAAGATATATACTTTTGGGTAATGTAATTGATATTACCATATAAGTAAGATAAATCATAATTTAAAAAATACACACACTTAGTTATTCTATTGGCTTTTAATTGAAACACTATAGTCAGATCCTTATTGTATAAGAAAGGGAGTGAACAAGACTTCCAATTTACTCTTTATAGTATTAACTTGGTTGTTGATCTTATACACATTTTTTAGGCTATTTTTATCATCTTAAAGTTATTATACAAGATCGTTGAAATTAAAAGTCTTTTGTGCATTATAGCTCATCTTACATGAAAAAACAGGTGAGTTTATGAATGTTTATAAATCTTTTTATTTATTTTTAATAAAAAATAAATAATAAATCACTACAATATATATAGTATAAGAGAGGTAAGTCATATAACAACACAATAGATATTTAAATTTGAACTACTGATGTAGATTGACATTATAAAGATAAATCTCGAGTTTAAATTTGTTTTTTCAGTTAGCAGAAATTAGTTATTAGTAATAAGTGTGATATAATTCTAGACATAAAAATGTTAATATATTTTAAGATTAATCTATATTCAAAATATTTGCCATAAATAAATTTAAATTGAAAAACGGTTAAAGATAATTCTTTTTATATTAAACAATTTTTTTTTCAAAATAGATAAATTCAATTTTTGTACTTCAACTTACTTATTTTTATATATAATATAAAAGATAGGTTTAATAATAATATTTAAAGATTTAATTAGAAAATGATTTTGATGAATTTTTTTAATGAGAATGCAACAACTCAATTTATAATATTTCTAAAACTTTATAAAAATTATTTCTAAAATGCATATTTTTTTGAAGATAATATATGAGTTATAACAATGTATGAACTCTTATCAATTAAATAATTAATTTTTTTTGACATGAAGTAGTTAATTTAAATTTTCAAATAAAATAATTTATAAATGAATTCACCTAAGTATTAATATATCAAAAAAATATTTTTTGAAAGATAAAAAAATTTAAATGGTAAATTTAGTTGAAATACTAACGTAACAATTTTATCAAATTAAAAAAAGATATAATATTCCTTCATTGTTAACACTAATATGAATATAATTGTACCAATTATATAGTTATCTAATAGGTAAAAATATGATAATGGTTTACCTATATTTGAATACATTATAATTTATAATCTAAATTTGTATTATAAATTACTATCAAATAAAATTAATCAAATCTGTACAACACACGGGGTAGAAATTAGTGTATATATATATATATATCTTCCTAATATTATAAAAGTCATAACACTCGCTTTCACTCAAATATCATTGGACAACAAGTGTCTTTCACTTTCTAGGAGAGGGAGAATGAGAAGAACTTTTGATTTTCTTTGTATTTATTTTTTTAAATTCAAATCATGGATAGAACTTCTGTATTTATCCATGTTAACAATAAATTATTTATAACTAATTTTTAATTTAATTTTTTAATTTTATTGCTATTAAATTATTGAATTATTAATTTAAATTTTCAATTTTCTAAATTATAAAATAATATTTTAATTTCAAATTTTTAATATCAAATTAATTATTTATTTAAGTAATGAAATTTTGATATCAAATTTAATATTATTGAAATGATTTTCAACTTAAAATTTAGTGGTATTATATTCAAAATTTTAATATTAAAAATAAAAGTTAAAAATATTTTAATATTTTAGTGATTTGTATAATTTGAAATTTAAATAATTTTAATAATACATAATCTAATTTTTAAATTGTAAAACACTTTGATAAATGCTATATATCCTTGTTTTGTATGGAAATTATCTATTTCAAAAAAAATTATTTAGTAAAATTGTATATACCTAATTTTTAGTCTAAATTTGTTAATGGATTTCAATTTGAATTATTTATGTATTCGTGTGTGTCTATGTCTGTGTATGTGTGTGTGTTTGTGTATTTAAGCTCTATTGAATAATACATTTTGATTTTTAATCTACATATCTTATTAAAGGATAAGTCATCCTATTAGCACA
Organism: Saraca asoca; assembly: GCA_026873985.1. Taxonomy (NCBI): domain Eukaryota; kingdom Viridiplantae; phylum Streptophyta; class Magnoliopsida; order Fabales; family Fabaceae; genus Saraca; species Saraca asoca. The sequence continues at coordinate 8,527 of JANHAO010005529.1, read as the reverse complement.
TGTCGTCACTAGATTCATCCCATTTCTTTCTGATTTTTGGTAAAAGAATTTTGTACTAATTTTTTTTTGCAAAATTTATGTGCGTAATAATATAATTATATACATTTATTTCCTCATTAATTAATTTATAACAATGTTCTTTTATACCTTTTTTTCTTAAAGGAAGATTTTATTGTTTAAGTTATCTTCGTTATTCAATCATGTGTCTTCAATATTTATATTAAACGATTCACTTAATTCTTTAATAATTGATATATAAACTAGAATCTTCTCTATTCATATAAACTTTTTATTATGCCCTAATTTTTGGAAAGCGACTATCATAGGTAGACACCTGATAACATCCACCTACAAGCCTTACACTTACTTTCTCAATGCATATTATATTTTAAACTTTAAAGAGAATACAAGTAAATTTTTTTCTTAATGATTGTAATTTTGATTCACTATCTGAAAGACTCATAAAAAGGCATTGTGTCATACCTCACAGCCAAGGTAGTGTTTGAAACAACAATCAATCTACAACCTAAAACACATTTTTTTTCTAGGAAAACTTAATGAATTTAAATGAAACCCAGTAAGTAAATAACTTACTTTGTAAAATGTCTATTACCATATGCAACTACACTATTAACACAAGTACTAGTACATAACCTTAATAACAGAATAATGCATAACTTAATCAAAATCAATATACAATCAACGAGCCCATCTAGTCAATCTACTATCATCAAACAATGAGCTTGACACTATATTCAAGCTTTTAAAGGTCTTGCCAACTCATTTCTTATTTACCGATCTATCATAAATTCCTTGCTTTTCTTAACTATTTAAATAAAGTAGAGGGAAAACTAGTTATAACTCTATACTATAATAGCTCATCTAAACTAGATAAAAATACCATAAGAATCTCAACTTAATAAGAGAGTTAGCTATTTACTTATTGTTATAGCCAAAAAATGGCCTCAGAAGATCGTGGCAGACCCAAGATCAGATCACCCAGCTCGCTAAAAATGCCCAGCAAAAGCCAAGCCCCTAGCCTTACCAAAGGTGCCCAGCAAGCTTCGCTTCACTCTCCATCAGAAAGCAACACAGTGAAGTCATCCCGGTATTAGCTTACAAAGCAGTTGACCATCCTGCTCGAGCCTGCTACCCTACTACAGTAGCACCAAACTTGCTACAACAACCTTCCGAAATGACCCTGGCCTAGGAATCCCAGTGTAGGATGTCCAGCACCTCGCATGGTAAATCAGTCCTGTGTGGCAGACATATATGCAAATCCACAGCTGACCAAGAGGGCCCATCCCGTAGCCTATATCCTGTAACGGCTGAATTATAGTCTTTTATTGTCTTTTCTATATATATCTTGATGTAACACAATTGTGGCTTGTATTTAATGAATACAACTCCTCCTTCCTGTATAAATAGGATTGCATTGTTAGAAGAGAAGACTGGAAGATTAGGAGGCCAAAACTTTGTAAGCAGAAATTCTACTAAAATCATTTCTTAACATATTAATAAAATGTCCTCCATGGACGAAGGGTCTGGTGTCGTCCAGATTTAGCCAAGCCACATTAAAAATGTCGCACCTCCCTTTCTTTCTTCCTCTTGAACCATCTCCTTTTGTACTTCAGAAGCAGCAATTGGAGCCTCGAACTCCTCCCATTGGTCAGATTTTGGGACCTTCCGTATGAACCAAAATCTGACATCAACATTTTGATGTTGTCTGTGGGGATCCATCTGCTCTTTGAAGTCTTTATTGTAGCTTAACAATGGCACGAGGAAGAACTACTCGGAGCTTGACTACTCCGGCCATCCAACCGACGGACAATCACGTTATGGGGGCTCGCTAATAGTCTACTACTGCTCCTGAAATTCTAGAGGCACAAATGCCTGCCATCCCCGCTCGATGCTTGAAAGCACCGTAAGAGAGCTAGTTGAAACTGTCAAAGCATTGGTGCAGGCCCAAGTTCAGAGCATGCAAAGATAAGAAGAAATCATGGCACAACTCTAGCAACTTCATAAAGAGGCTCAGAAGGAAACTCACGAAGATTGTGATAATCAGCAACTGGGGGGTTCGCAATGAGTAGGGAGCTCCACCCCTTAGTCTGAGACATGCAATCAGACAATGGAAGAAATCCTCCGTAGGCGCGAGAGGCTAGAAGAGTATTCGCGACCTCAAAGCTACCAGCCTTGCCGTGAGGAAAGCTCTCTATTTTCTATGGAGATCAAGACGTGACCTCTCCTACAGAAGTTCAAAGTGCCCATGATCCCGCTATACGATGGGAATAGCGACCTGAACGATCACCTGGATGCGTTCAATACCCAAATGGACCTCTAAACAGTCGACCCCCCGGTGAAGTGCCGCGTCCTTTTCGCCACATTAGGGGGAACCTCTCGGGCATGGTTCAAGCACCTCTCGGCTCACAGCATCAACAGTTGTGAAGAATGTGAAAGGAAGTTCATCAACCAATATCGGGCATTAAAGAAATAGCTTACTCCCCCTTGCCATCTCGCGATGATCTTCCAGCCTAAGGGCGAGTCACTCAAAGACTATGTAGCTCGATTCGGGCACGAAGCCAACTCAGTGGAAAACCCTTCGGAGGAAAGTATTCTAACAGTGATCTCAGCGGGACTTCGCAAAGATGGTAAATTATATCGAAGCCTCTACAAGTCCCCAGCTTAAGACCTCGCTGAATTCTACGAGCGGGCTGTCAAACAAATAAGATGGGAAGAAACCTTTAGAAAGAAGGAGCCCAGGCATAGACTGGAACCCAGTGGTCCCACCACGAGCAAAAAGAGGGATAACGAGAGTCATGATGACCCCACTCCTCACCTCGCTAAGAAGGTGAAGCGTCAGTGACCCGAAGGATGCTTCAAAAGCTATAGCATCCTATCCGAGACATAGGATAAAATTTTTTTCGCAGAAAGGAACAACAAGGACTTTGGAAGGCCCAGATCGATGAGAGCCACAACTAAGTCCAGGGATCCAAGCAGATTTTGCGCTTACTACAATGAGGCTGGACACACCACCTCAGAGTGTCGAGCATTGAAAGATGCCATTGAAGACCTCATCAAGAGAGGCCGACTATAGGATTATGTGATAATTCACCAAGGGAGCGCACTCGATAGGCTCAATGAGTTGTCACCCAAGAGCCTGAGCCCTTCGTTAGAACCATATTCTAATCCTGTAACTTTTGTTTGTTACCAATGGCGATAAGTTGTATCAACTATTACATGCCAAATCAAGACAAATTGTTGATTGGCCAAAAAGGCATTGTCAAAACAAAGAATTTCCCCCTTCGTCATTGCAAAGGATTCATCCGAGGGTGAGACGGTGCAAAGCCTACCCCGTCGATACATCCAAAGCAACCCACATTCCTTGAACTGTGAAAAAGAGCACAAATCTTTCGACCACGAAACAACGAGCTCGCTATAGTGCTCACGTGCGACCTCGTTATGTGACAAGCTGTCATCTTAACAAAAACAAAACCTGTCGTAGGGTGAGATGATCTAGAGCCTACCTCATGTTGGAGGGTGAGATGGCCCCAGAGCCTACCTCGCGTCCAAGGGTGAGATGGCCCAGAGCCTACCTCACAGCCGAGTGTGAGACGGTTCGTGAGCCTACCCCGGCAGCATTTCCCAAACTAAATGATGGACGACTAGCTCGCCACATAGTAGGAACACTAATACAAACTCATCACAGCTTTCATGCGACACATTCATGGCTAGCATACAGCCAAAGAATCGTGATTTACACTAGATTTCTTATTAGTCATAGCTCACATGTGACCTGACTCTCACTCGCTAAGAACAACCAGATAAAGTGCAGAAAACTAAAGCATAGCCGAATGGCCAAAGAAAACAATTCATTAATCATCAGAAATGTACATGCAGTGGTGCACTAAGCATCCATTACAAACTCCAAAAGTACAACAAAGAGCCTCAGAAAGGCAAAATTATATCAAAAGAAGAAATGAAGAAACAAAGGCAAGAAGCTCTAAGACTTGGCACAACCATTCCTGCAAGAAGAGTAGAAAGCCAGTCAGTGAGCTCTCGCCTGCAGGAAGGATAACGACCTCCAGCTACTCCTACTTATATTCCTTCGGTGTGCCCTTCTGAGCTACACCCAGAGCAATTCAAAAAGTTGTAAAATGTCAGCTAGCCAAGTAGTAGCACCATAAGCAATGCCGAGGAAAATAGCCTAAGATCAACACAAGATCCCCCAGGATCCCGCCAGTTGGATACTGTAACAAAGCCACGTGTAGCGGACTATCCATGTCTCTCAACATTCTGCAATAGGCCATCCATGTCTCAACAAGCTTCGTCAGAAGCCAAGACACCAGAACACAAGGGGCACATTAGTCTCCTCCATTGAACTTCTCTAAAACAAAAAGGAGACCCCCTCAGGCTATAAAAAGACCCGCTCGGCCCTTTGAAAAATCTAGAAGATATCTCATCTGATCTTCATTTGACTGCCCAAAACTAGCGATAATGCCATGCCAATGGCCAAAAATGTCAAACAAAAGAAAGCATGGCCTAATGCAGAATAGAATGACATCTGAAGTGACAATCTGGTCAAGTAAGGACATTGACTGGAGATACGAATCAAGCCTCGAGAACTTTCAACTCCCAGTTTGCAAAGCAACCCAAGAGTTGGGGGCTTATGTTATAGGCAAAAAATGGCCTCGGGAGATCGCGGCAGACCCAAGGTCAGATCACTTGGCTCGCTAAAGACGCTCGGCAAAAGCCAGGCCCCTTGCCTAGCCAAAGGTGCCCAGCAAGCTTTGCTTTGCTCTCCATCAGAAAGCGACACAACAAAGTCATCCCGGTATCAACTCACAAAGCAGTCGACCATCCTGCTCGAACTCGCTACCCCACTACAGCAGCACCGAGCTCGCTACAATGACCTTTTGAAATGACCCTGAGCTAGGAATCCCAGCTCAGGACATCCAGTACCTCACATGGTAAATCAGCCCCGTGCGGCAGACATATATGCAAATCCATAGCCGACCAAGAGGGCCCATCTCGTAGCCTATATCCTGCAACAGCTGAATTATAGTATTTTATTGTCTTTTCTATTTATATCTTGATGTAACGCAATTGTAGCTTCTATTTAATGCATACAAGTCCTTCTTCCTCTATAAGTAGGATTGCATTATTAGAAGAGAAGACTGGCAGATTATGAGGCCAAAACTTTATAAGTAGAAATTCTACTAAAATCATTTCTCAACATATTAATAAAATCTCCACCGTGGATGTAGGGTCCGGTACCGCTCGGATTTAGCCGAACCACATTAAAAATGTCGCACCTCCCTTTCTTTCTTCCTCTCAAACCATCTCCTTTTGTACTTTGGAAGAAGTAATTAGATCCCCAAACTCCTCCCGTTGGCTGGATTTTGGGACCTTCTGTACGAACTGAAATTCGACCTCAACACTTATAAAATTGACACCTAGTTATTTTCATGTGAGCCATACCAATTGTTTCCAAACTTTATTTTAATAATCAAACTATTCACATTCACTAAACTTTGCTAATAATTAAGCCATTTACTTAATACAAATTTCTATCTCGAAGTTTTCATATTGTCACTTTTACTCAATTCTACTTCTGATCAAGTGTACTATTTCACCTTCACACTTCTTATCATACATATTTTGAATGCCAATCTCAATGTTTCAAAAGCTACTACCTAATAGTTTCATTAAGATTCTTTCAATATATAATCTACCTATGATATTTTATTCACAACTAAACTATCAAATTGGACAACATACTCACTAGTGGTTCGATACATAATCTAAAGAAACTCTCATTTCAACAAATTCAATTAGCATCAAATAAGATTTAAGATAGGTGCTAAACATATTAGGAGATTATTACCCTTGTAATTTTAATCACTTAGCAAGAATGACTTTTGGTCATTCTTCAATGAACAAGGACATCCTATAAATCATTTTATGGGACCACATAGGTTTTGTCACTTCAGTAACTATGTGAATATGAATAATTGTTAATCAATTAAACCTCAACTAAGAAGCAAAAGAAACCTTAGCTAAAGTAGGCTAATTCAGCTAAGCATCATTTAAACTAAACAAAGCAAATATTTTTTGTTCTCAAATCAATTCACTTTGGTACACGCAATATCATTAGAAACAATAACAATATGGATGACAAATAAACATTGTCTAGATTTAAATCAATTCACCTTGACATACACAACACCATTTAGACACAATATAATATGGATCCAAGGTGGTACTCTTCAAGTAACTCATCGATTCAAATCATTTTCATTTTCATTCCTCTTCATGTCACCTTATCTCTCCAACATATTAATCTCCCTTTATTTCTCCATCATGTTAATGGCCATATACAATTTCATTTTGCAATTGTAGGTTTCTTGAAGAATCTTTCAAGGATCCATAACAAATAATTCACAACACAATCACTTAATTCATAGCACATTCAATACAATGATAATATTCTTCTACTTTATTGTTCAATTACTCAATCATTTTCCGGCTCACAAATCCATCAAAACAATAATAACATTCTACTACTTAGTCATCCACTTATACAATCACTAACTTAACATGTATCATTTAAAATCACACAATAAAGTTACAATTTTTGTCATTTAGTGACTTTAGTTCAAATGAACCTATGAACAATTGGGTTCTTGAAACCAACCATATAGCCAAAATAATTTAATAGAAAAAGTTTTAAGCAACAACTTATTAGCTCATAGCATACCAAAAACATTCCAACCTATTGCTAAATAATTTGCCATATTTATTTAACTAGAGGTTGAGTTCTTGGAATGCTTTTAAAAGTTACAAAACTGTTAAATCAACTATAAGTCCTACAACATTTAATGTTTTCAACTATAGGACTCATAATTCAAATCGACCTTTTTACACTATTTTCGTGATCATGGTTGCTGGAATAGAGTGAAAATTCATGCCTTGTGATTCAAATCAATTTTTGAAGTGGTTTATATGATTTGAATTGACTCTTCATAACCATATTTTTTATTTAAATCATGATTCAGATCACATGCATTTCTGGACTTCTCGAAGGTTTGCAACTTTGGGTGAGCAAACTCATATTTTGAACTAAATTTTCTTGAGTCGAATCAAAGCTTTCAACTATAACCCTCGTGATTCTAATCGCCATTCTACTTGAAGTTAATATTTTGAGCTCATGATCATCGTCGCATGCCCATTTTTACGCACTTTCCTTATACAAAAATATATCTCTACAAAGGCAAACTCTCATTTTCTTTCATTTCAACAATTATAACACTTCATATATATTTCCCATAGCTATGTAGCCCCCTAATCTATACATTTCCAATAACTAAAAGATTTTCCCATATGACACAATTTTTATATATACCATTCAACAATTTCAATCATGTCAACCATTATGTATTAGGATTCAAGCATATCTTAATCCCACTCAATTTGAATAGTCAACTAATTCACTTGGGACAAATTCCATATGCAACAATTTTATTTCCACTGTCACACATTCTAACTAACCCAAAATCCTACAATCACATCTTTCATTTGGATACACATGTCTATGCATAGTCTACTCTCCTACCTTTCTTAAGCTGATTTTCATAGAATTTATAAATTACCATACAACTCCAATTGTACCCAATCACAAGAAAACATTTTATTATAGGGAGTTAATAAGTAATTAACTCACTAACACATAAGCAATTTCTAATAATCCATTTATATACAAGAACAACATACTTATAAACATCTTAGCTCAATCCAGTACTCACTTCATTTTCATTCAATATATCATATTCATATACCTAAGCAATCTCATACTTTCACACTTTGACATCAATAAATCATGTATGGTACAATTTCAATATATCCATAAAAAATCTCCACTAAGCCACATCTAAGAAAATATATGTGATCAACCTACCTCTAGTCATAAGGAAAAATTAAATAGCTTATAAGTATGAAGAGAGTTAGTGATATACTCACCTTAGACAATTCTTGGGTAGTAAACATCTTTCCAATTTACTAAGAACAACTGAAACATCTACAAGCAGTTCCTATGTTCAGTAAAATAGAGGCTAGGGTTTAATGGGTATCATTTTGATTCACCAAGAAAATTATGAAGAAAGCTAAAATTAAAGATGCAAATACACTTACCTACCTGTTGACAGTGAAATTCGATCGATACGAGAGACTCGAACTTCAACCAACGGGAAGGAGTTCTGGGATCCAATAGTACCTTTGAAGTGTGGAAGAGAGAGAGGGCCGAGAGGAAGAAGATGAAAAAGGAGAGCAACACGTTTAACGTGGTTCGGCCAAATCTAGGCAGTACCAGACCTTACGTCCACGGCGGAGATTTTATTAATATGAAGTGTTTTACAGAGTTTCTGTTTATAAGATTCCCCTCTTTTTCCTTAACAATATAATCCTATTTATAGAGGAAGGAGGGGTTGCATGCATTAATTACAAGCTACAGTTGTGTTACATCAAATAATAA
>JANHAO010005528.1:0-22497 GCA_026873985.1 Saraca asoca | reverse complement strand
AACCACGTAAAAAAGATAAGTGTCTCCCCTTTCATGGTTCTTCTATCATCTACTTGATATATATACCACCTTCCCTCATCTCTAAACCCAGAACAAGCTTGGGATCCCGAAGAATCCTCCGTTGACCAAATTTGGGACATAACCGAAATCTGACGTCAACAAAAATAAAATTGAATATTCCTAATCATAAAAAGCATAATTATTAGATGACTATTCCTACTTCATTCTTATTCTCATCTCGTTACATTCCATCAAATAGATGATTGTATATTTTTGAAAATAAAAGGGAGTATGAATATAATTACATTAAATTTTAAAGAAATTGAATATAATTTTCTTATAAAAAAACATTAAATTACTTGCCAAAAATACGTATGGTAATTTTTTTCAGAAAATTACACTTATCTCCTACAAACTTTAGCACAATGACACACGATTCATCTTTATTTTTGAAAATATATACTCGCATCCTATTTCTGACGTAAACTTGAAACCGTTAGTTTCACTCATTAATTTTCCGTCTTTACCCTTACTTGCTTAAGAGAAGTGGAGCCGGAGCTCGATGAACGGAGCCTATATAGCCTGGAGGGAAATAGAGGATGGTAGTGATAAGAGGAAGCAGGTCAAAAATGACTCTTGTGATTCAAAATTAACTCGCATGAGTCGAAGATTGTCCGGTGAAGGGAGTTCCTTCTGGAAGCATCAGATGATGAACTCGGCCCACCACCGACGCCGGTGTCCGATGCGGAGAGGAAAGCTGAAATTCCAGAGTTGAGTCGCGTTGGCCCGAAAGAAGTGGATTTCTATGGGTTTATGGGGTTTGAAGATAATATTTGTATTTCGGAATTGGATCCGTCGGATTTGAAGTGGGAGCTGGATCATAGTGTACCACGGAAGAAAGCCGTTTCGGATTCCTGTGGATAATGATGAAATTAGCCAGATTGAGCACTCTGCGGTTTCGGATGCGGAATTTGTCCCGAATTAGCCATTGAAGTTGGAAAATTGTTGCTGGATAGTAGCTTGTAGATCTAAATTAAGGTAAAAAAATTTCGGGCAAACATTTATGTTAGTTCTTCTGCAAAATTGGATATGAATTATGACATGGTCACTTTATATTTTATGTATCTTATATTTATTGTATTATTCTTCATATTCTAATTCTAATTCAGTTCTTTTGAATTATGATTTGTTTATATAACAAAAAAATTACTTAGAAGAATCATGAAGCAGTCAGAACAATCAAAGTTTAGTTTTATGTTACTCTGATATTTTTTCAGATTCAAATTTTTCATTTCTTTTTTGTTTGATCATTCTATTGTTGGAATTTTCTGGAATTTGAGTGTCTATTTTTTGTCCTGAAATGGAGTTAAGGAGAAGAGTTGAAATGATAACAAGCATGGGTGTTTCAGGTGCTCTGTTTCAGCTTCAAAGCAAATACCAGTTAGTAATTGTTGGGTATCGTTGATTGTTCCTTTGAAGTTTTATTTTTAATCTGCTCTCTTCTGCTCATAAGGGTAAAAATGAGAAATTAATAAATGAAAGTAACGGGGTCAAGATTCTGTTAGAGATAGAAAAGGTGAGTATATATTTTAAAAAAATAAAAGAAAATTATGTACAATTTTATCAAATCTAAAATAAATTATAATTTGTCCCCTTTTTTTTTTCATCTTACGTGGATGGTAATATAAAATTCCAAATCTAGCGGCAAAATATTGCCACGGGAAGTCGTGGCTTGAAAGCTGAGACTTTTTTTTCTAAAAAAAAAAAATAAAAAAATTCTAGCTCTCTTTTTAAGATCAGTCCGATTCTTTAAACCAAATCCAATTAAATATTAATCAATTAAAAAAATGTAAAAACGATGAAAAAAAAGCAGTCAGAGTAACTCTCCAACAGAAGACCTAGAGACGTCGTCTTCCCTCTTCGACAATCACACAGACTTCACGCTGTGAAGCTGCAGAAGACCGAGACGGCAGCAGCTCAGCCACCGCAGCAGCTCAGTCATGGCACGCACGCCTCGGCCACAAGCCTTCGGCCCTAGCTTCGACGGCTTCTCAGGTGTGGTGTATCTTCGAGACTTCAATGGCTTGAACTCCATTCTATCTTTGATTTGATTTTTTTTGTGCTTGGTTGATTGTGCATTTTGTTTGTCCCTTATTATCTTTAATTTGCAGTTTGTGCCTCCATTTTGATTTGAGTTCTGTTCTAAATAATGAAAATACATATTGACTTTTTATTTGTTTCTGATAATCAATTATTGCATCTATTGTTTTGTTTTTGTTTCTGGTAATTTTATTATTGCATCTAATTTTTCTGTTTTACTAATTTTTTAGATAATAATTATTGCAAAATACATTTTTGGCCAAAAAAAAAAAAGAACAACAGGAAGAAAGAATGGGAATTTATATAAGATTAAGAAAAAATTGCTTACAAGAAGCCTTGCAACGAACGAGACCAGCAAAATGCATTTGTATCATTAATGTACACTGGAACAGTTGAACTATTCAGGGGATTTTTATGAAGATAAACAGTGAGGTTCTGCATATAAAATCTTAATCTCAGGACCAAGTGTCATTTTAATGTTCGATTTGAATCTGTGTGGTCTAGGATCGTTCTGGGTATGCAACTTTCGAATGGTTACATTTTTTGTATTAACTTTTTTTCCTCTAACTTTTGGGAGCTGCTCGTTGACACTAAGTACTTGCTGTAGTTATGGCGCTCGTTTTTGTCATCAGTCCTCCTCTTCTATTGGAATTTGAGAGTTTTGTGTGGTATTTAGCAAGTGGGCCTCGTGTTTGATAATAAAGGATGCTGGATCATCTTCTAGCATCTGTATTTTGCTAGTTTTGTTGCACTGCTTTTGTAAGAATACATGCTGCTGTGCCTGTTATTCACCAAAGAACTCTTTGGAGCAACTTGATTCCCTTCTCTAAACTGTGTTCTTGGCACTGGACATGTGCTCAGAAACTTGAATTTTAATTTTTATAAAACTTTTTCTAGATTGGTTGATTCAACTGACCCCTTTTGTGGAAATCAAGCATTGCAAGGTTAAATTATTCAAGAAGTTAAACTATTCAAGTTTCTTCAGAGTTAAAACATCTTACCTCATGTTATGTTTTTTTTATTCTTTGTTAGACATTGAAGAAGGTGGATGGGCTCTATCTTTGATGGCTGATCAGTTTTTGATTTGTTGCATGTTGAGGAGTAAGGGGGTGTTATTTGTCAGTGTTGTATGTTTTGGTTGCTACTTTGTAAGCTAAAAAAATGTGTTGTGTGTTTGTAAACCTATAGGTAGTCTTAAATATGGCTGATTTGCAAGATATAGCGCTAAATCAATGTGAAATTTTGGTAAGGCTATTGTGTTGCCTGTTTGGTGTTCCTTGTAATAGAAATGTCCTGTTCTGCTCATTGAATTGAATGAATCCAAATTCACTGTAGGTCAAATGTGTAAGAGACAGTAAAAAAAAGGCAGCCCTTGGGCCAACCCAGCCTCTTCAAGGGCTGGATTGGACTCTTTATTCTTGGCCTGTTTTAGAATGTGGGCCTATATGGGCTGGCCCTTTTAGGCCTTTTCCATTTTACATGTCTAACTGTGGGTCTCAGTTTCTTTATGAAATGATGTGAGCATGAGAACGGGAATTAGAGCATGGGAATAGCAGAATTCTAATAACAAAAGGAAAATTCTGGCCTAATTTTTAGAAAGAATTCCACAGCAAAAAAACAACAGGCCAGACCACGGACCAGTCTGGTCGGACTAGATTATTCTTGACCTGTTTAAAAGTGGGCCTATATAGGTCAAGCCCATTAGGCCAGTGTCCATGCAGGCTAGGCCTGGTCCAGCCAGTCTGTTTTACACCCCTAGTTTAGCTATTATCTATGTGCATGGGTTATTAGACCCAAATTGTTATCTAGAAGAAGTGAAAATGTTATTGCTAAGTTAAGCTATTATATATTCCTTTGTGAGATTTCTTTCTATTTCTTCTATACATGCTTATTATTTCCTTTGCTTCCTTCATGATTCTCCGCAAGAAATCTGGTTTTCCAACGATTGAAAAGTATTCTTGAGTTTTTATCTATTATTTTTGTTTCCTTTTACTTGATGACAAAGAGAAAAGATCTTATATGCATGCACACAAATGCAATGTATGCGTTCTTTCATTAGAAGTTAAGAATCCTTAATTTTTTTTTGGTATTCATGTGTAGATTCTTGATGCACTAGTGATAAACTGATATTTTCTTCATCTCTCTAGTGGCCTATGTATTATTTATACATATATCCGTACATAACGATGTTCTTTTGTTTGTTGTTCACCATTATTTAGTAATTATTTTCACCAAATTAAGCAGGAAGATACACCACCCTTGAAGAAGATAAAGTGCCAGCCCCTGAAATGAAAACTGAGCCTGTGAGTACCAATGCTTAGCCTAGCAATGATTTAGGTCCATAGTGCTTCATTAGATTCCAAATTTGTCCTACTAAAATGATAATTTAGATGATTGGGCCTGAATATATAAAATCTATTGAAAAAATTAGAATAATAGATTGGCCCTTGCTTGGCATTTTCCCCCCTTCATTGGATGCTGATGCAGATGTTGTTGTGAAAATCTTACATGTTGCATATTGCAGACGCCAATGAGAAGCAGCGTGTGGCTGCAATGTGATGTTTTCCTAGTTATGGCTTTTCAGGGGGCTTGACTGGGTGGTTAAATTCATGGATATTTACTTAATTTAGGCATGGTAGATATATTTGTTTGGCTGTGGTGTTGAACAGCATAGGAGGACTCTCTAGTAATGTGATGCTTAATTTGTTATCAAAATGAGTGTTTGCAAGGAGGTAAACTGTTTTTCATTCAACAAAACAAATGGTATATTTGATAAAATAGTAATTTTAAAATTTTTAAGAAAATGCTTTCATAATGCATTTAATACAGATTTTTGCATCTTTTGTGAAAATTTTTTGAATTTAATTTTAATCAAAAGTTTTATACTATTACTCACTTATTACACTAATTATATTACTCAAATATATATATATATATATATTCAAGTTATTATTATAATATACCAGCACTAGTATTTTTTATTAAAGAAAAGAATATATCATCAAAAGAAATTAAAAAAAAAAAGCACTAGATTTGATAATTATAAAGTTTTCCTACAAAGAATCTTTTAATTTCTTGGTAGACTAATTTTTTAGCCTATTACTAATGATATCTATTATCTACAAATGATATCACTAATGATATCTATTATCTACAAATGATATCACTAGATAGTACAAATTATACTATCCTTTCCTAAATTTAGGCTTAAAATACAAAGCTATACATTCGTTTTATAATTTATAATAAACCTCCTTGTTGCTAAGAGAAATTAATTCTATTTGGAGAAAAACTAAATTGTCTCCTTTTGCGCTTAATTGTCTCCGTGCTTCTACATCCGTTTTTTTCCCTTCTGTCTGTCAAAATAAAATCATTCTCTGCCTCATTTGCTGTGGTGTATATGGGTTGAGCTCTTTGGGGTTTTCAGGTGATGGGAGTTTTTGGTAGTAAAATAGGCATCATACAGAGGACAACCAGTGTAATCCATTTCCAGATTTTAGCAAGTGTGGATTGTGGAGTTTTTACTTGAAGAAGGCATTTTCTGTACACACAGAACACTGAATTACCAGTGGGGAATTTCATCAAACTACTGCATATTGTATCTTACCCATGGGAGGGAAGTGAAAGAAGACTAAAGCAAAGAGCAGAAGATCAGAGGAGAGGAAAACACTTCGCTGTGCAGGCAATCTTCCATTCCGTCATAGTTGCAGACTGTTTGAGCTCCAGCTGAATCTAGGCTATGACAGTACTTAAGTTGTAGAAGAGTCTGAGCGTTGCTTTGATTTCTGTTCTAGTTTTCACCCACTCAAACCTGAAGGAGCCACCAGCAAATTAGGCACGTACAATTCATTAAATTGATTTCTAATGTATTTTCATCGTTTTCATGCATGTTTTAGTATACTTGTATTATTCTGTTGAATTTTCTTTTCATTTTCTATGTATTTTATTTGATGATTTAATGCAAAGTTTGCCCTTTTTTGCCAACACAAATGCAGGTATTGGCTTTGTACACTCAAATTCATCTTCACAATGAATCTCTCTTCTTTCAGGCAGGATATTGATGAGCTCATAGATGAATTTACTAAGGTATCATCAAATTTTTTGCCATGTTATTTCTTTCGTTATTTTAGTTTCTTTCTAAATTCATGAGCATTTTTTTACCTTTATTTCCAGTGAGAATTTATTGTGCTGTTTTGGTGGGTGACAGGGTGGATCAACAACTTTGGCTGATATGAAGAGAGTTTGGCTTTCTAAAAAATTCTCCTACATTTATGAAGCTAGTCCATCAAATAATCTTGCCTTCTTCATGCAATCCTTATATGCCCACTCGATAGGTATATGGTGGACTCCAAATATTTATCTCTAGAAAGCAGTTGAGCAAGTAGTAGTAAACTTCATAATATATCTCTAAAATTTCCAAATAAAAGTTTCTCTTCTTTATTACTTTATCTTTATTTTTCTGTATAGCAATCCTTTTTGTTTTTTGCTCCTATGCAGGATATATAGTTGGTCCTGCTTCTTGGTCCCACAGATTGGGTGGCCTCTATTGCCTTTACTGTCTTTATGAGACTCAACCATTTAAACCACCTTTCAGAGTTTATCTATCTCTTGGTATGTTAATTTCTCTCATAAAATTAACTATGATTGATCTTTATATTTAACTAGTTTGGTATGTTCGTTCTTTATCAGTTTTGTAAATATCTTGGTTCTTGTATATGAAATGGATGATTAATTTCTCTTTTTTATAACTCCAAGAAAGTTGTTGTAATTTTTCCTTTATGAAAGTTTAGGAATGCTCTAGTGTATTCATATTATACCTTTGTACTTTCATACATCAAATAAGCATGTCTTTTTTCATGATTTCATCCTCCTTCATTTCCTGTTCTTTTCTCCTTCAACCTGATTTCCATTTTTCTTTTACAGGAGAGCTAGTCAAACTTAGAATGCTTGTTTCTGATGCAAAAGCACACAATATAAAAGTGGTGCCTGCCTTGGTGAAAAGAATGCTGGAAAAAAACATGTTTCTTTTTGGGTCTGTCGACTTAAAGGAAGCTTCTGCCAGAGAGAAAGTAAATCATCTTGAAGGAGTGGAGAAAGCTCGTGTTAAAGTTGGATATGAAATGTATATGACCACTTTAAATTTGTATTAGAGTTTCTTTGTCTGATATATTGGACTTGATTGTGTACTTATGTTTTTCTGTTTTCCCTGTGGATTACAGGTTATTTAATGATACTCAGATTGAGCGCTTCATTCATATGGACCTTGTAAGTATCCTGGTGTCTTTTGTCATGGAATGTAATGTAAATGTGTTATGACACTGGTTTAACATCAGATATTATATGGCTAACTCTTAAGGTAAAACACAGTTTGGCAATAGACTAAAGTTTAAAAATAAATATGTCACTGGTTTCTTCAATTTAATTTTCTAATTATCCTGTTGCTCTCTCTCTCTCTCTCTCTCTCTAAAGTAGCAATATTTATGGCTGTTCTACATATGGATACATTAGGTATGTTTCAAAGATGTGAATTTAGCATTCATCTAATTAGAGTTGAGGCAGTTGCCATCAGATCCATACACCCTTGGTTTTCTATACAGTATATCTAGCGATGACTACCCTATTTTTGTTACACCACTATTCTGTAGGGCCTAAGAGTGCAATTTGATTATAGTTTCCAACCCAAAGCTGAATTAACTGTGTTCATATTTGGTGAAAGAGTTGTGAAGACAACTGGGACACATTGAATTCTTCCAGGTCTGGGTAGATTTTGGAAGCTCTTAACTTTCAGCAACTAGTCAGTTTGTTGGGAGATGCAATTTTGTGGTCTCATAGTCTGGATTTCCTCCGATATTGTCCTTAAAGTACTTTTGTGATTTGATCGCATGTAACATCTTTTCTTTTCTGACTTATCAGGGCATGGAATTTGACATAGATGCACTGAAGAAAATGTCATCTGAATATGCTGAGGCTAAGAACCTGGCCATTGAAGGTATTTTTTACTTTTCTATGGCATATCATGAGTTTTACTGGGAGCGGAAACAAGTTTAATGATTTAAAGCTATTGAATGCCATCAAGTCAAGTGTGCCTTTGACTGTCATTCGGGCTGGAAATGCTGGCAACCTTGAAGATACACTAATGATTAGTTTTAAAGTGACGTCCCTTAAAAGTGCTTTTGTAATGAGCTGTCAATTTCTGATAGACTTTGGGGATGAATCTTCTAATATGCAAGAGTATTTAAAAATATCTTTTGTCCTTCATATCTTATCCTTTTCAATAAAATAATTTTTTTTATACATACCTGAAATCTTTGACAAATGAAGTAATTTATATCACGAGGTTTGTAAGCTCTTGAAAATTAAGCCCTTTGTATTTTATTTCTCACAATTTTAGTTAGAGTATTCCTTTGCAAATGCAATATTGTATTGTCTAATTTTTTAAAATTTTGACTTGGATTTTTATAATAGAGCACAATGGCATCAAATGATCCATATATTTGACACTGTCTAATGGTATAAGGCATGGTTGTTGTTCACTTTTGATTAGCTTATGCCGTTTATTGATTTTTTGTCTGGCTTTGCAGTTTGACTTATATATTGAACTTTGTTAGTTATCTAATTTCTATACTTATGCTCTGCCTTCCCCTTTTTTTGTCCCCCTTAAAGAAGCAAGCAGTGTTTGTGATGTCCAAAACATAAAGCACATATCAGAAGATAAGAAATTGTTGGGAGATGCTGTTGAGAAAATTGTCGGTGATTGGCGTGTCCAGAAAGAAACTTTTTATGGGCAAACAGGAATGGGGGAGGTGGGGGAAGATGAAGGATACGGCCAGGCATTGGAATACCTACTTTTAAAGCAACAGCAAGATGATGAAGAATAGTTCAGATGACACAGAAGCATCCGTGTAATGATATAAGTGATATTTTATGGCATGTGATTCTGTGTTTTGGGTAAATGCCAAATATATGGAACTTTTGCTTATTGTCGAATTACATCTTATATAAAAAAAATAAAAAAATTATTATTCAAATCATATAATTTATAGCTCTTTTAGAAAACCTTAACAGTTATGCCATATGAATTCTCACTAAATTTGTACCAAGGAACAATCCTTGATTTCATAATTCATTTGATTGCACATGATTGAACGTCAGAGAAGACTGACGGGTCTTGAGATGGAGATTTCAAGCATGGAAATTGCAAAATGTTTTTGGTCTATTGTAGGTTAGGTTATTATAACAATTCATCTGTCATCTGTGTATATCATTATGTTATAAATTATCATCAATAGAAAAGTTATATGTATTGTAGGAATAATCATCAACAGTTATTAAATTTTATGCCATAGCGTTATCCACTCCCAAAATATCCGACATCCGTACAACCCAGGCAGGATACGTTGGCAATATAAAGCAGCGACTAAAGCAATTTGCCTGAACAGCAGTATGAACTTTAATGTGCAAGAACCTGAGATCAATCTAAAACTAAAAGTTAGTTTTCCAATTTGCTATTTCCAACAAATCTATCAATTATATAGAACTACTTAGACTGTCCCCATTGCAAGTTGCTTAAGTATTTTTTATTAATTTTTTATTGGATTCCACATTATCATATTATTTTACACTCATTTAAGCAACTCAAGCAATTTTATCCCACAATGGTACAACTCTATCAAGTTTCTTAAATAGATCCCATAATTTATCTCACTTCTTTTAACTTATTTCACAACTGAACCCACTTTAATATTAAGATGCAGTTGCTTAATGCTGACTCATATCTTGGGAGTTGCTTCACAATGAAAGAGTTGCTTTAAAGGGAGTTGCTTAAATTAAGCATTTCCTTAAGCAACTCCCATTGTGGATAGTCTTACACTTCCAAATGGAAGCATCCGTGTTTAGGAGATAATATGCCAAGTTGCCTCTCGTCCAAATGTTCGATGATTTGAATTTGTTAGTAATGTGTTTCTTAATGTTAGAATCTTTTAATAATTAATTATATCATTATTTTAGTAATGTTTGTTGTATATTAATTATAGATAATAATTCTAATTAAGATTATTGAAGTAATTTCTGTTTCCACTGAAATATAATCATAGAAAGAGGAATATTAAGTTTTATAACCATATTATTTTTTATTTTTACTGATTTTTTTATATCATCATTGTCTATTATATATAATCAATTATCAAATTATATCATCAAACACAAAATAGATTTTATATAATCAATTATTTTATTGTTATATCAAATGAGTACCATGTACATAGTATTCTTCTTTGCTTTTTGTCTCGTAGTCTTGGCTGATTATTACTTTAAGAAAAGGATTTTCCTCAAGTTCAAACAAATACATTTCCATTATGTCCCTGTCAATTTGTCACATTGTTTGCATTATTGACTCATCATGGGCAGAATCATCACTCGGTATGAGAAAGATATACAATTCTCCTTCCATTCAAAACAATGTTATTACAATGTGTAAGAAACTTAAGGGGGAACTATAAAAAACCTTTCGTACTAGCAATGGAAGCCAATCCCCAAATATTTCCCCCAAAATTTTGTATGGCCTAACTAAACATAAAACTCACAACTCAACCTCAATAACATGAACCCTCTGACCCTCCTCTGCCATATGATCTATACCAAAAGTCACCAACCCAGAAGCCAGGTCATACTCAAATTCAACCACATTAGAACCTAACAAGCACCTCCTTGGCCTAGCCGATGAATAAGCACCAAATTTCCCACATCCCTTAACCTCCATACGAACCACACTAACCAATTCACCACTCCTGTACTCCACCTTCTCACCAGAAGCACCATTTTGTTCTTCATATCCACTTTCAACCTTATAACTAAGGCCTTCAATGGCTCCACCAGCATTGAACATTTTGATCAGCCCCAGAGGAGCAAAGTTGAACCCAGGAGCCAAAACCTTAACTGGTGTCACCGTAAAGACATCATGTTCCAACACTTTGAGTGACACCGGCATAGCCACATTGTAAGGAAGCACCACAAGCTCATCGGAACGGTGGCAGTACACGGCACAGTCACCATTCCAATCCGGACTTGTGGCCGCCTCTGCTATTAGATGAACATCACGGCCTCTGATGTACCCAGTAATGGCTTCAGTATTTGTTTGGTGGAAAGTGTTCTTCCTCTCAGTGCTACTCCATGCAGCTCCTTGGCAATTGTAAACACCAAGAATCCCAGTGTACTTGTTCATGTTCCATATTTTCAATAGACTCACGCCATCTCGGGCAGGGTCTGTGAACAAACAGTCTTTTGTGGGCCGACCCGGAAAACGGGGTCGTAGCACTGACCCATCAGGCAAGATCAGCTTCTTAAGAAGATCAAAATTGTGCTTCCCGGGTGCATCACTAACGTAGATGGGCCCACCACTTATGGCTCGAGCTGAGCCGTGGTACTCCGCCGCCAGGTGAAGCGAGTGGAACATGTCCCAATCGGGCTGCATGATCTCTCCGAGGAAGATGCTGTTGTATGCGACCGAGGCGATGTGGATCGTGTGGGACACTGGATCACGCGGATAGAAATCATCGGATGCTCTCACGACAGCCGTTTGTTTTGAGCTGCAACATATAGACAATACCACATCACATAAATATTCATGAATCATCATTAACATCCGAGATTTGTAATTTACTTCAGGAAAAAAAAAAAGAAGAGAAAATTTGTAGTTTATATACTTCCCCATATAATCTTCAAATTTAACACAAGTGAGTTCGTTGGTTCATAACTCCCCACAATGAAATTTAGTACACATCACACATTAAATTACCATATTAGAATAACAACAGATATTCAGGAATTTTAGCCATTGAATCAGAATTAAATTTAATAATTAATATCTAAGGACAAATATACAGAACATCCTAACACATTTTAGAAGACAAAATGACAAGAGTACAGCGAGTAAAATCAACTGAGGTAATTAGAAATCAAAATATTAATTTATTGGAAGCAGACTTACCAGTATAGTGCATCAGTATTGTGGCTCATGCAGGCAATGCAACCATTATCAGGGAAATTTCTGGCAATGGAGGCGTCAAGAGCTTGATGATATTGTCTAGTTAGCTCAACTCTGCCACCTAAGCCAGCACCCAAAGTCTCCAGTATACACTGCACGTCCACCTTAACACCATCTATACCAGCAGATGCCAAATAACTATGCAACTCTTCATAAAACTTGTACACATTCTTAGGACTCACGAGCCCCAATCCCTGCACCGCCATCATATCAGTCTTCCATGTAGGCTCATTCTCCACCACTCCCTTCGACACCATCGGATACTTCATCGTCGACCCATATTCCTCCATTTCCTTCACGCCCGGAAGCACCCCACCCCAGTACCCCGTAATCGCGTGCCAAACATAAACATATTTCAGCCCATGTTTCTGTTTGGCTATGTTCACGATGTTCTTTATCCCCGATGTCGGGTCATCCTTATTCTGGAATTTTGCATTCTCCTTAATCCCCGTTAGTCTCTTCAACGAATCATCCTTATCCTCGCTCTGATTGCTCTCGTCCATTCGATCACTACCGACGCATTGCCACCCGTCGTCGATGATCACGAACTTCGGAGGGGTCCCACCAGCGGCGAGAGATTCGAGGCCAGCCTCGACACCTTCCTGAGTTACATCCTGGTAAAATGCGTCCCAGGTACACCATCCGAAGTAATCAATGATCCCAGGTAGCTTCTTCTCGTGCCGTAGCTTGAAAGTCTTCAAATGGTTTTTCACGGCTTTGAACGCGTCGTAGATCGTACCGAATGGATCGGTACCGGCGCTGATGAAGAGAGAGTGAGTAAACGACGACGCTTTGGTGCCGGAGTCGCCACTCTCCAAACACAGCTCAAGTTGATCCTGTGCGTTGCCTTGCAAGCAGGCTCTGAATGGACCTTCAATCAGAGGGAGGAAAACGGTGTACACGATCTGGTTCTCTTCGTTTCCGTCGTCCGATTCGAGGTGGGACCCATCCTTGGTCTCTACCAATAAGAATTGCGTTTCAAGAGGAATGTCTCTTCCTTTATCTCCCATTTTCTGGGCCATCCACCATAACTTGAACCTAAAGCACGCCAGGAATCGCACGTCCCTGAGCGTTCCCAACGAAACAACATGGCTGGTTTCATGTTTGTCGAAAATAGCACCCAGGAACACTCCCTCTACCGGACCAGACGACGATGCCGATGTCTCGATCACATTGTCCGGTACTCCGGTCAGAATCGTACGGTTCTTTACGATGAGGTTCCGGTCGGAGATCTGAACTGCTTGTTTAATTGTCATTTCTTCTTCCTCTGCTTCTTTCTCTCTGTATCGTCTTGATGCTGCTAGCTCCCTGTGCGATTTAGTCACCTGGTTTCTCTGCAATTTGAGGCAAATCGATAAATCAGGTATTTGAAAGTAATTTTCACGTAATGAACATCAATGTACGGATTGGAATCTCAAAAAGTTTACCTTAAACGACAATATAGGAAAAGCTCGATTCCAATAATATTTGTATCTGCAAGCTCCAAAACATGTGCAAGTAAACCAAACTCCGTCAGCAATTGCAGTTTAACAAAATTTTCTCAGGAACCAAACAAAGGAATAGAAACTGGAATCAAGCAAAAGGATTATGAACGATACCAAAAATTGAAAGCTGTTTGGGTACGTTTGAGATGCTGAGTGAGTTATGAAACCCTGAAGCAAATGTGGGACTGGAAAGAATTACCTGCTTGTTATTTATAGTAAAAGAAGATGAACTGTACCATGAATTTGACACCATTGTTAATAGGCTCTGTAGGTTTCTTATCTCTGTTGGCTTTCTCGTCCTGGGAACAATCATCGTCCGCTTTCCCAAAATATCCAAGGACCGCGGTCCAAGTCGTTAGCTTTGACGGCGGATGAGATTGCCACGTCAGTTCCACGGTGAACGCAATTCAACTTGGGAGAGCTGGAAGCGACCGCTTCCGTTTGTTTCTGTTATACAACCACAGCACGATTTTCACGCACCTTCTAAAACGTTCCAATAGAGCATCGACACGTGTGTAATAGTTCACAATACTTACGTTGCAACGTGATTTTTTTGGCCTTTTCCATGGTTTATGGATAATGTGCTTACGTGTATCCACACACTTACCTTTAGAGGCCCATCGTCCGGACCTTGCACGCAGCGCTTTCAAGTTTGAGCTTCAATTTCAGAACCGCGTAACTTCATCTCTGATATTTCCTGTGTCCCGCTACCATACGTAATGAGAGAAAATAATAAATTAATTATTAAATATGATTAAAATTCACCAATGTTGCGGTGACCCAGCTAATGATGAATTGGCAAATAAACGAGTGGTATTTGAAGGAAGCAAAATATAACTTGTTAAAAGTCACTAAATTTAATTTAATGGTAAAGCATTTAGATGAAATATTGAAGGGTTAGATTCGATCTGTAATGGTCAATTCATTAAAATAAAAATTTAAGGAAGTGATAAGGACCCAGCACTAATAATTGACGTGGCCCACTAGCCTAAGATATTTGATGGCTTAACTTAGCAAGTATAACTGGACAGAACCTAACTTGTTGGAGCAGAACAAGTTGCAATGAAAATCTTGGGAATGACATGGTCCATCCACTTGCCCCAATTGGCCAGTGGCTCCGCTCGAGACAAATGGTGATTTTATTCGCGATTATTGTTACACGTAAATACTATTATTTAAGCGACATTAGATTTTGAAAGGTAATAAAAATTAATATATGGTTTAATGATTGAGAGGAAAATGACTTATGCATGTCGTGTTATAGATAGGATGAGACTCGGGAACTTCTTGTTTCCCCCTTTATTTACTTTTTGGAGGTTATAATAATTTTAAGGTGAAAACAGATCATTAAACTCCCATTTTTTATTTACATAACATGGTGCAGCTTCTGATTATCACCATCTACATTGATGTGATTTTTGGATTCAAAGTTTAGGCTTGTATTATAGCTTAAACCAAAGAGACACTCTGAAAAATCTCGCTTTACAAAGCATACAGCCTGCCAGCACTTTAACAGAAATTAGATATCTAATGTTATATCAAGATTTTTTTTTTCATGTATTCAAATTTAAAATATTATATATGTTAGATAATTTATTTATTATTAAAAAATTAATAAAACATGAATTAAATTTATAATTCTTGTGAAATTTGATTAATAGAGATTTTAATCCTTATAATTTTATTAAATTTATAATTTACTTCTTATAATTTTATTTTGTATAATTATATTATAAAATTTAAAATTAATTATAATTAAATTCTTATTATCAATTAATATTAAATTTAACTAATAGAATTTTATATGTTCATTAAATTATATATTGATATTTTATTTTTATTAACTTGTTATATTTACTTTAATAAAATTTATTTATTAACTTTTAATTATTATATAAAAAATTATTATTATTATTATTTTCTTAAAAGAAGAAAAAAAAATTTCATGCTAATAAGGATTAAAATGTTGAATTTTTTCAGAAATCATTAATGGAAAATAATAAATGAGTTAAAAAAATAAATTCTAATTGGATTTTAAGAAGTGGTTTGATTCACAAAAAATTTCATAAGAAGTATAACTTATTGAAAAATAGAAAATACTTGAGTTGTTTAATTGACTACTAATTCAAAAAATAAGAGAAGTTGTACTTTTTATTAAATATGGAAAGTTGCTTATCCAATCCTTGGGTAAGTTTTAATTCTTGTACTTTTAATAAAATAAAATACGAAATTATCCTTGTAAAATTTAAATAATGACAAGCATACCATTTTACAAATTTATACAATTTTTTGGTAAAAGAGTATAATTTTTATATAAGATATTTTAAGTATTTTGATAATACGTCTTGTAAAGTATATAGTTAAATTAAATATTATATGAGAATTTTTTTCTTGTAAAAATTTATTTTTTTAATGAAAATTAAATAATTTTTAGTACTTTTCAAAAAGTTTATACAAAAATATATTTTTTAAAAAATTTAACTTTTAGTATAAACTTATTTTTTGTATGAATCAAACGACTCATAAATTATCTTATTATATAAATTTAATATAAGTTAATAATAAAATTTAATTATAATTTATGTTAAATTTTAAGATATAATTATATAAATAAAATTATAAAAATTAAATTATAAATCCAATAAGCTCACAAGGAGGATGCTAAAATTTTATAAATCTTGGGCTTAGGATAAAGAATACGGACACGGTCCACGTCTCACCCGTATTCATTGGACGCTTTCGCTAAGAAAAAGGAAAATTGCTGCAAATCCTAATTTTCGTGCCACACGTGTCACGCCTTCTGTTTGTTTGGACTTTCGGTTTGGTCCCCCTGATGCCCACTAGTTCTCAACCTCTCTAGCTAGTTGCCATGTCGTTTTGTGATTGGGTCTACAGAGTGGGTACAGTAAACGACAGCACTGTAACAAAACACTAACCCGACGCGTGTACAAGGTGAGCAAAATATCAACGGCCAAGAAATCTCCCGAAGCTGTGAAAAGAATGATGAAACTAGTTATTGCTGGAGACGATGTGAATGGTGTGGACATTTCTGGATTCCGCATGGCCATTTTTTCTTTTTCGAGAGTATTCATTTTTGTTGGGTAATAGAACGATGAAGATGCTGACTTCATACTTAGTATGCCTTAAAATAACTAAGGATTGACTTAAAATTATTTATTACAAATAGTGATGATATAAATTTATTATCACTAAAAAGAAATTTTTGTGATGATATTGATTATCACAAATAGTATATTTTTAATAATGATATAAATATGTAATAATTAAAAAAAATTTTAATAACAATATTGATTATCATAAATATTATATTTTTAGCGATAATATAAACATGTTGTTACTAAAAAAAGGTTTTAATAATAATATTAATTGTTACATATATTATTTATATTGATACAAAAATTTCAATGATGTTAGAATGATACATTATTCTATTTTATTTGAAATTTTAAAATTTTTATTATAAATATCCATGACATTTATCAAATAATAATGATTTAATAATATAGTGAATAAAATATAAACATTTAATATTAGTTATTTAAAAAAAATTAAATGCTAATGTTTATTTGGAAATCAAAAAATAAATGTACATTAAAAAATTTAAGAAATCAAAATAAGAAATAATAGTTTAGATGGAGTGAATGGTACTTTCAAATCAAAAGAAAAGTGATTAAGGCATTTAATCTATGTATAAGATCATGCATTCAATTCCTGGGGAGTACAGGTTTAACATAGTTCAAAATGGTTAAAAGACGTTCATTCCATAGCGGCAATTATTATTTTTTTTTGG
The DNA here is from genome assembly GCA_026873985.1 of Saraca asoca. Classification (NCBI taxonomy): domain Eukaryota; kingdom Viridiplantae; phylum Streptophyta; class Magnoliopsida; order Fabales; family Fabaceae; genus Saraca; species Saraca asoca. Next base: position 5,060 of record JANHAO010005528.1, on the reverse strand, counting down.
TCACTAAAGGTTAACCTTATAATGACACTTATTTTTTAATAATAAATATTAATTTTACAATAATAAAAAAATTCATTATTAATATGATTTTTTGTGACAACACAATTTACTCATCACAAAAAATTGCCAACTTATTGTGACAGCAAATCTTGTCACAAAATTAAAATTTTTATTGATAAGTACTATTTATTATTATAAAAATTTTCATTAACAAAATTTTTTTGTATGAAAATATTATTATTACTAATATTTTTTGTGACAAATTATTATTATTTAGTGATAATTTTTATTATCACTGAATATATATATACATATATATATATATATTTCGTAGTGAATATCAATGCTAAAAGTCTGATGCTTAGCTGTTTATTTTTTTATTTTAAAAGAAATTTCTCTTTTCACAATCAAAATGAAACGTGTATATCAATATGAGCATGATGTTCTTGTTTAGGTGTATATTTGACGAAGCTAGTTTCCGGGGAGAATGACTAATTGAGCAATGCATGCATATATGCACAAACGTAGGTTTCAGAATCGGGTCGGTAATATCAGATCCCTTGGCCACTATTTTTGAGAAATGATCCGGTTCAATCCGTTTCACCAAAGAAGTTCATATGGGATACCTGTTATAGAAACGAATAATAATATACTAATCACTCTTTTCAGAGTTAATATAATTATATTTATATTTTTTAAAAAATATACATTAACTTTTTTTTTATACAATCACTTCTTTTTTAATCTATTTTAAATATATATTCACCTTATGTATTCCTAAAAAAAAAAAGTGAGTATATATTATTAAAAGTAGAATAGGTATAAGGTTACACTAAGTCTTATAGAAAATAAGTATAATTTATCATAAAAAAATTAGTGACTTGTGAGAGGTATTTTTATTTAATTTTTTTATCTCCAATTTGTTTATTTTTTTTAATAAATTATACTCACTTTTTTCAAAATTTATTCTAATTATACTTACATCTTTTTATTTTAAAAAATATGTATTTATCTATTTTATTTTTTTAATAATAAAAGAGATAAATGTAAATTTAAAATAAAAAAATAAACTTATATAAAACGAGAGATTAATATACATTTTTAAAATAAAAAAATATAAATATAATTAAATTAAATTTCAATACAATCGAGTATAATTTATCTTATTTTCTTCCCAGAGAATTTTGATTTGAAAATCAATGAAGGGCAAATGTTCAATTCCATCATGATTATATTTCTCAGAATTTTTTTACGTTTTCTTAAAAACAAAAAAATTGGACCCACATCCTATAGTACTCCATGCCAATTTTCGACTTGGGTAAAAAAAATTTTTGTGCTTCTGAACTTTGAACTTTGAATTGAAGTGAAACAAATTTTGTATGCAACCAAGTGTATTCATAGACACTTTTACACCGGTCCTTAAAGGACTAGGCGTCGGTAGTGCAAGTTAAGTTTCTTATTTTCGCAAGTTGGATGTCTATCTTTCACAACATAGTGTCACGGTCTCAATTATTGAAATATACGATGTTTAACCTTTTCGCTCAACATTTAATAACTTAATATCTAAAAATAAGTTAATCAACCCATTATAGGTCATCTTAGTGTCAAAAATAACAGATTTTATCCACAATTTATATCACATCGAGATAACCATAAATATAATTATATAACACATAAGTAACCAAATCACATATAAAAATAATTAAGTCATTCACAATGACAAATATGATGTCTTAATGCAATTCGAACAAATGCAGATAAATGAGACCAAAAGTAAATAAATTTCATGAAATAGTATTTCAATTGAAGAGATACTACTTCTTATTTGCATTAAAAACCTCGTTATAGACTCCCAAGTGTATATGGGAGATTCATGACCACACACTCAATCTCCTAGACGAATGCCTCAATACCTGTTGACAGTGAAATTTGATAAGCCCAAATCTCAATCAATCAGAATAGTTCTTGAAATCCCCAAACTATAGTTTGGTTGGATAAATGTGAGATGAAGAGATGGAGAAGAAGAAGAACAAAGCCGAAGAGGGTTTTTTAATGTGGTTCGGCTAAAGTTAGAGTGATGCCTACGTCTATGATGATTTATATTAGCTTTGTGCAGTTGTTTCACTGTTCTGGCCAGCAGAATCATAATACAAACATTCTTTCACTATTTTGACAGAGTTTCAACATGTTTTTCCACTCTCCTCTTATAATGATCCTTCCCTCTATTTATAGAAATAGGAGGATTACAAGTGTAATTTGACAAATTATAAATCTATCCTATTTGCCGTATTATGCAATAAATGCTAGGCAATTCATTGTCAAACTGTTGGTGGCTGATGTGTAAGTTTCGGGGGGCTGACTTGTCAGTTGGGAGAACGAGCCTGTAACTGCTAATTGGACTTAGATGTTCCATACCCAATGTTTCTGGTAGTTAGCTTGATGGTGCAGCTTGCTGGCTATGTGAGTTGGTCCCATTCTTGGGTCTAGCCAAAGTGTCTTTTTGGAAGACGGTCGAGGACATGCTTCGTCTAGCGAACTGGACCTCATCTTTAGCGAGCTGGGGGTTGTTGTTTTGACCTCGTCCCACTTTCTAAGCTCGTGGCCAATCATCTAATGCCTTTGCTGAGCGGCCTTAATGCTTGGTCACGGACGAGTTGGGCCTTTCCCCATTGAACTTGTCTGCTGGATTTTTGCTAGCCCATTTCGTATGGTACCAAAAAATACAGATAACATTAGCCCTCCAACTCTCAATTCGTTTTGCAGACTGGGAGCTGAGTTCCCTCGTAAAGCTGGAGACTGCAATGAATTACACTATCATTTAGGTTTCTATTTTGTCACTTCACCTGCCCGTACCAATATTACCACATCAAATGTGCGCACTTTCCTATGGCTGCTAGTACGACAATGATTGAGCCTGGTCATTTTCTAGATCGTCAAATCATGGGTAGTTGATTAGTCTCTAAATCGAACAACTGGGTCACCAAGGCCATATTAGATGAGAGTCCCCTCTTTTCCCTCTTACTTTTGAAGACTGACATTCGGCCCTTCAAGTTCTCGAGCAGTAGTCTCTAGTTTCGTTTTCTTTCATCATTGATCCTGCCATCGCTATTGCTATGAATCAATCATTTCATTCAGAATTCATTTTGTCTTTGCCCATTCTAGAACCTGACTCGTCCTTTTGACACGGTAAGCCTTCTTAAGACTTTTGCTTTTAGAATGCCTTGCTTTATGGGTTTTTGGTATCGCACTGCATGGGCAGGAGATGGGTGCCTATCTGCTGTTGGAAATTTTGCTTGCGAGTTTTTGGGCCATAGGTCATTGGATTTAAATTTCTCCAGGCCTTAGTAGTCTGATAGGCTTTATTGGTTAGGCTTCCCTAAGTTTTCAATAGTCTGGGTCTCTGATATGGTGGCTTGATGCGTGTATGATCAGCTAACTAGGAAATTTTTCGTTTAGTAAAGAGAACCTTTAGGCTTTCTAATATGGTTTGCTTAAAGCGACCTAGCTACTTGAAGCAACTTAACTATTTGTCCTTCCATGTAGATGGCTGCAGTTTATAAACGTCAAAGTCACTAATCAAGGAGTGATGATGAGCCCGACTTCTTAGCTCAAAGTAAGAGGTTGGCATACATCTCAGTCGAAACAACCTCTAGAAGTGGTGAGGTCGCTGAACAATTTATTCCTCGACCTGACCCCAGTGAGGAGTAGTAGGTTGTTGAGAGCTCTTTAGGTCACTCAGCATTTGATCATTACCTTTCAACCATCAATCTGGACAAACTTCCAAACATAGTTGAATATTATCGCTTCCTCAAAGGTTGTCGTCCCATGATGCCTTCCCCTGGTGACCATGCAGCCTATCTTTCTCAAGGATTTATTGCCATTAGTACCTAGTATCTCGTTGTTGGGCTCAAGTTTTTAGTTCACCTGTACATCATTGATCTGTTAAATAGATTGAAGCTTTGCCCATTCCAACTGACCCCAAACTCCTGTTCTCAGCTTGCTTCTGTTGCACTTGTGTACTTGAGAAATAATCTTTCCCTACCATCTATAAGAGTTCTGTGCCACCTCTATAGTATTAGGAGTACGAGTTATAAGGATGGGATTTATTACCTCTCGACTCGACATACCAATTTCAAGAGGGTTCTGTAGCAAGGGGATGCCAAGGGCAAATCAAACGTTGGGAATTATAAGACTCATTGGTTTTACGTTTTATGCCCATCTTTGTGTCTTCTTCACAACTTTGGTTTTGTTCTAATGCTTGGTAAGCGAACTGAGGTCATGCAAGTTATCATGAATTCATATTGTCATTTCTGACGTTCTATCTTATTTATGCATACGGGGCTGGCAAGGAGAAGCTAACGCTAGAGGTTAAAGCGGCTGAGGTACTAGACTGATTTGTTGCTATAAGTGATCTGAAAAATGATCTCAGATTTGATGATGATCTTCTTTGTTCCCAGAAGCTCACTCCAGCGTTGAACATCGAGCTTACTAGAGAGATTGGGGCTCACTAAGTTAGGGAGATCGGTCTAGTGCATTTTGAAGACTATGAAAACATGGTGAAGCTCATCCTTCGGAAGCCACCTCCGAATAAGCCCAAAGACCCTGAAGTCACTGTGACCCTATTAGGTCCTGACGCTGCTGTGACCCTTGTTGCTACAAATCAATCTCCTCCTATCTTGACTGAGACGCCTTCATAGGAGTTAGCCCTTACTTCGCATTCTGAGGCAATCGAGGCGATCAAGGTTACGGCCCTATCTGAGCTCCCTGCCAAAAGACGAAAAGTAAATAAGGGAAAGAAGGTTGTCGCCACATCAGAATGAGTAGCTTGCAAAGTTGTAGCTAAGGAGCATCCACTGAGCCTTGGCCCAAACACATAGGAGTATTTTGACTTTCTCCAGAGGAATGTAGAGGTGATCTTGGTGTAAGTCTGGGATAGGTGCCCTAGAGCTAATTGGGATTGAGCTCTATTGTATCCATGACTATACTTTCTGTATTGATTTGATAATATGTAAAGGTTGTTTATTCATCTTACATTGCATTTCTTGTTTATTGCATATTAA
>JANHAO010005527.1:0-22540 GCA_026873985.1 Saraca asoca | reverse complement strand
TAAAGGTTAGTAAGCTCTACCTTCACTCTAGATTTGATCTAGGATGCTTTGAGACCTCAAACTGGTGAATCTATGGGAGATTTGCCAGCCAAAGGGGAGAAGAATTTTTGAAATTTATGGCTCTTTGCTGCCCCCTTAGGCCAAGCAAACCTAACAACTGGACCCTACATCCATAGTAGCATGTTATTGTGATCATGTTTTTATAGAGATACAACACTTAAGTTCTCTCTTAATATTTCGGTAGAGTTTCTGCCTGTCTTTTCAGATCCTCCCCTTTACAAAAGGCTCCTCCCTCATATTTATAGAGGAGATATGGTTATAATAGTAATTACATATGCAGTAAGCATGTTATATCAACATTTATTATACAAGATAGAATATACAGACTAAATCTCCTTTTTTGGCTACTATAGATCATCATCTGCAGGTGAGCCCCATTCAACCTTTTGGGCAGAGAATGACTAAGTCTTCTATCTGGCGAGTACGGGTCACTTGTCGCACTTCGTTGGCTGGATCACATAATCTGGGGTTGTGCACATTGTTCTGGATAGGAATGTTAAGCTTGTTCAGGTGGGTGCGAGTGTGAGCCGGAGATGTCATCTCACGACACGGGCTAAAGAATATAATAGTTTGGGGATTATTCGAGCCGGTCCTATGTCACTCTTGGGCTTCTCACGCATTCATCCAAGATAAACCAATTTTCATATATAATATAAACCCCCTAACTCTCAACTCGTACTGCAGGCTGGGAGTTGAGACTCTTCGTTTCTGATCCGCCAAAGTTTTCTCCCGAGACTGTCGTTTCATCTACTCTAGGCCACGCTTCTCATAGCACGTGTCCGACAGTTATTGCTGAGTCAAACTTAGTCTTTTCTGAGGCCATAAATGATGATGGTTAGGGGAATGAATTTGGATTCTTCGATGGAGCTGGCCCTGGCTCTATATGAGGGAAAGGCAATCCCTTCTATCACTAAACTAAGCAAACTATGGAGTTTCCTGATAAACCACTGCTATTTCTGGAATTCTGATCTTCCATAGAGATATGTATGGTATGCTGCATAAAGGGTATGGAAGACTCAAGTTTTTGGATAATATGGGGAGATCTCATATGGATCTCATACTGCGTCCTTTCAGCCCCATTGTGAGGCAATTGTTCAGCCAACCAAGCTTCTGACGCTTCCTGATATGTTTCCTTCGTGAACCAGAATAGGAGCTAGAGGTTGGAGAAAATAAAGAGTTGCGATGTTGCCGCTGATTGTGCATTGGAAGAAGAAAGTTCAGAACTTCGATGGCACACAGGCTCTAGTCAGCCAGAGTATGGCTCTCCGTGGCCAGTCTCTCTTCTTAGTCATAGGTTTTCCCTTTTATACTTTGATTATCCTGCATTCAGGGCTTTTTTATGTATATTTGCCTCATTTAGGTCTTTTAGTGAATAAAACTTCAGCTTCTTTCTATAGTTTTCTGTTTGCTTCTTTTGTTTCTCGTATAACTCTTTTTTTTTTAATCTATGCAACCTGCGGATAATCAAAAGGTAGCATGAGTTGTGAATTGGAGCGATCTCGTGCTCGGACTGATCCTGTGGCCAATAAATAGACAAGTTAGTATGGAAATTATTAAATAATAAGATAAGTTCACATGAAAGCTGTGAAATTAACAAGTGAGCGATCTCATGCTCGGGCCGATCTCATGACCAAATAGAAAAGTTCGTATGAGAGCTATAACTTAATTGAGTTCGCATAAAAGCTGTAAAATTAACAAGTGAGATATCTCGTGCTCAGGCTGATCTTATGACCAGATAAATAAGTTTGCATGAGAGCTATGACTTAATTGAGTTCGCATAAGAGCTGTGAAATTAACAAGTGAGCGATCTCCTACTCGGGCTGATCTCATGGCCAGATAAATAAGTTCGCATGAGAGCTACAACTTAATTGAGTTTGCATGAGAGTTGTGAAATTAACAAGTGAGCGATCTCATGCTCAGGCCTATCTCGTAGCCAAATAAAAGGGTGACTGATCTTGTGGTTGGGGTGATCTTGTGCCCAAATAAAAGGGTGATCGATCTTATGGTCGGGGGCAATTTTGTGCCCAAATAAAAGGGTGCCAATTAGGCGAATCACCTGTCAGAAGAAAACTCAATATCAATAGTCGTATTCAAAATGTTTATACAATTTACAAATGAGTACAAAAGTTTAAAAGATCATCCTGATAGTAAGAGATTGCTCTTGCTCGGTGTTCCGTCGGAATGGTCCGAACTGTTGCCTGGAAGGCTGAACAACATAGTCATGCAAACGACCTCTTTTGATGAGATCCTCTATGGCGTCTCTCAGTACCCAGCACTCTGAGGTAACGTGCCCAAACTTATTATGGTACGTGCATAACTTCCCTCAGTTGAGTCTGGTCTTGCTGGGAGTCTTCAAGGGTGGAGGCTTTCTGAAGTCCTCTTTATCCCTTTCGATTGCAAAGATCTTGTCCTAAGCGTTCGACAAGATGCTATAGGTGCTGTGACGACTTGAAAATGGGAATTGCTCGTCCTTGCTCTTCTTTGTGAGCTAGCACTCGGGGCTATCATTCCCGTTCCCATGGTTACTCCTTTTCTTGCATTGAGTCAAGCTACTCGACTCGGACTTCTACGGGTTGAAAATTTCGTCCCATCTAATCTGTTTCATGGCCTGCTCATAGAACTCACCTAGTTTCCAATCGAGGACTTGTACAAACTCTTGAACAACTTTCCATCTCTGCGGAGTCCCATTGAGACGGTAATCAGGATAGCCTCGTCCGAGGGCTTATCAACATTATTGACCTCACGCTTGAAGCGGGCGATATAGTCTTTCAATGTTTCTTGTTTACCTTGGAAGACCATGGCCAGATGGCACGGGGGCACGAGCTGCTTCCGTAGTGCTCGGTACTGATCAATGAACTTTTCTTAACATTCTTCCCAACTGCTAATGCTACGAGCTGGGAGGTTCCTAAACCACACTTGAGGGACTTCACCCAAAGTAGCAGGGAACACGCGACACCTGACTAAGGGGTTGCAAGCTTGTTGATCCATCTGGATGTTGAACAAGTCCAAGTAGTTGTGTGGGTCGCCGTCTCCGTCATACAGCAGAATCGCTGGAACTTTGAGCTTGTATAGGAGGGGTTACTCCATGATTTCCCTAGATAAGGGAATTCGCTCCCTAGAGTGACTTTGGTCATTTTGACTTTGAGGGTGCTTTTCTAGGTGCTTGACCCTCTGAAGGAGGTTTTCCACCCAAACGTCCAAGTCCCCCAGTCTTTGGCTAGAGATCTAGCGGCTTGGTTCAGTGTTCCGGCCATGTGGATGGCGATGCAGAGTCTGCTCCTAGTTAACTTCACCGGAATGCTCAACCTTAGGCATGACGGTCTCAGCCCGTCTTTGCACATTCTAGAGTTATGCTTGCACTAACGCTGTGACTGTCTTAGCCAGCTCTCCCACCATGTGCTCAAGTTTCTCCTAACGCTGGAGCCAGGTTAGCGATCCGTCAGTGCCGTTGGCAACGGGGACACCAATAGCTGTTTTGATAACAGGAGCAATGGACGAGTCCGTCGTCGAGACATAACCATCCGGAGGATGGGGCCACGCATTTGAAGCTCTAGTGGCTCTTCCCTTGACCATTGCAGCAGAAAACGAACCAGAGTAGGTGAGATCCCCACAAAAGGCGCCAAAAATGTTGACGGTGAAATTTGGTTCATACGGAGAGTCCAAACTTCAGCCAACGGGGAGGGATTCTTATAGGATCTCTGACCTTTTTCCGGTTCAAGCAAGATACACATGGAAGAAGGGAAGAGTAGAGGAAGAAACACAAGATTTAACGTGGTTCGGCCAAATTTGGATATCACCGGACCCTACATCCATGGTAGCATGTTATTGTGATCGTGTTTTTACAAAGATACAACACTCAAGTTTTCTCTTAATATTCCGGCAGAGTTTCTGCCTGTCTTCTCGGATCCTCCCCTTTATATAAGGCTCCTCCCTCATATTTATAGAGAAGAGGAGGTTATAATAGTAATTACATATACAGTATGTATGTTACATTAACATTTATTGTACAAGATAGAATATACAGACTAAATCTCCTTTTTCGACTACTGCAGATTATCTTCTGCAAGTGGGCCCCATTCGACCGCTTGGGCAGAGAATGACTAAGTCTTTTATCTAACAAGTACGGGTCGCTTGTCGCACTTCGTTAGCCAGATCGCACAATCCGAGATAGCGCACATTGTTTTAGATGGGAATGTCAAACTCGCTCAGGCGGGGTGCGAATGCGAGCCGGAAGCATCGTCTCGCGGCACGGGCTGAGGAATATAACGATCCGGGGATTGTTCGAGCTGGTCCTATGCCGCTCTTGGGCTTTTCACACATTCATTCAGGATAAACCGATTTTTATATATAACAATATTAATATTTAAATATAATATTACTAAATTTTAAGTTAAAAATTATTTTAATAATATTAAAATATTAAAATTTTATTATCAAAATAAATAAATAGCTTAAATATTAAAATTTAAAATCAACATATTATTTGATAATTCATAAAATTAGAAAAATTAAATTAATAATTTAATAGTAATAAATTTTAAAAAATTAAATTAAAAATTAATTATAAATAATTTAAATTAATACTTATTATTAAAATAAATAAATATATAAATTTTATTTATAATTTAAATTGAAATAAAAATTAAGAATTAAAAAAATTTTATTTATTTTTTTTGTGATAAGTGAAGCATATTTATGATATATTAATATTTAAATAAGAGTGAGAATACTTCTCTTGCTACCGGATTGGGATACTTCAGTATATTATCTCGTTTATCCTTGGCTGTCTGGTTTTTGTCTAGGTGAGGTCTTTGGGTGAAAAGTGCAGCCATAGACACCTGTAATTTTTGACCAACAATAAAATGACGCGTGGCAAGGACATAACTAACCAAGCAATTTTGCTTCTGTTGCGGTCAATTTTTTCCCTTTTTTTACAACTGATAATTATGAAATGACCGTGAGGTTTTTGAATTGAGCCGGTTCAACCTCGGGAAAAGTCCTTACCCCAATATTATCTTAATATTATAATAATTATAATATTCATTTCCATTTTCCATCTAAATATTATTATGTAAAAGCATCTTTCACTTGTGTTAATAAAAAAGGACTAAGAAATTTTTTTTATTTTTTTTATTTTTCTTTTTTATTCTAATTCAAATCTCATCTAGAATTTCTGAAATTATTTATTTTAATAATTAATTATTTATAATTAATTTCTAATTTATCTTTTTTAATTTTATTATTATTAAATTATTACTTTAATTTCTTAATTTTCTAAACTATCAAAATAATATTTTATTTTTAATTTATTTATTTATCAAACTAATGTAATTTGAATATCTAATTTTTAACTTAGAATTTGATAGTATTATATTTAAATATTTAATATTTAAAATAAGAATTAAAAATATTTTAATATTTTAATGAGTTATATAATTTAAAATTTAAATAATTTTAATAATATATCCTCTAATTTTTAAATTTTAAATCATTTTTATAAATGCTATATATCCTATTTTTTATAAAAATTATCTTTTTCAAGAAAAAATTATTTAATAAAATTATCTGTACCTTATTTTCAATCTAAACTTATTATTAGGTTTCAATTTATATGTATCTTACTAGGTTAGTTCCTATACAATGCACGGACAAAAAATGTTATATAATTTTTTAGATTTATTATTTTATATTAAGTTTAATATATTAACATCATTATTTATTTGTTTTATTTTAAAATTGTAAAATTGATTTTAAAATACTATTATTACAGGCATAGCTTGAAATAAGTATAACTTCAAATTAAATAAAATTTAATATAATTAATGCATATCACTAGAAAACATAAAAATTGATTTTCAAACCTATACTTCACAATAAAACTTATAAGCAATTACAATAATTATAAATTATTAAAGATAATATATATATATATATATATAATACAATTACAAGAAGACTTGGATTTCTATAAGTAAAAAAAATCTTTACTATTTTATTATCATTTCTCTGAAATCAATAATAGATGAACACATGATTTGATAAATAATCATAATTAATGAATTTAAAAAAGAAATATGAATCCATCAATAATGTTTGATGATAACACTTTAATTTCAGCTTAAAATTTTATTTGTTGTTTACTTTAAAAGTTTTGAATTTTTTCTTTAAATTTCAAGTGCAGGAAAGAAAAATATAAGAGAAAACATGCAGTAACATTAAGGTATAATAAAATCATAAAATTCACTTTTTTTGACAAAAATAATTTTAAATAAGCATATAAAATATAAGGTGCAATGTAAAAAAAATTATGGAATTGATTTTAATAAAATTGAAATAGATATACATGCATAAGGGTAGTATAAAAAAAACTCAGGAAATATATAGAAAATATAAAAATAAAAGAATTAAACAAAATATTACAAGGGTAGATAATCAAATACAATTAAGATAAAACATTATAAATTACATAATATGATAAGATTAACATCAAGTAAGTATTATCCAAATTAATCACAATTTTAAAAACTAACTATAATTTAAAAAATAACCACAATTTTAGACAAATTATTTAAGTGATTAGTTTATTCTAAATCTTCTAATTCTACTTCAAGTTGCTGACTTTATAATCGTGCTTCCACTCTTAAAATTGTTGTCCAAATCATTTGCATCACAATTAATTATTACAAACATTTATGTAGCTTATGTATATCATTTAACACATAAGAGATATTAAATAAATTTATAAATTAATTAATTACAAATTATTTTAGACTAAAACCCTTTTTTAATCCCTCACAGATGCACTCTTTATCATTTTGATCTTTATTTAATTTGGGCTCTCAATTTGGTCCTCCACATATTCAATTACACAAAATGTTATCCTTTAAACTAACTTCTATCAACTCGATTAAATAAGTCACTAATGTGGAACGTTTTTTTTGTTGAGTTGTCCATGTGCCTGCCAACATGGAAGAGTTCCCTCTCATTAAGCAAAACAACATCATCTTTTCCTATTATTGGTGCTAAAATTAAAATGTTTTCTCAAGAATCCTTCCTTCTTATTTTGGATAAATCCAATTTCTTTATTTAATTCCTTGACAAATTTGTTGATGCTAATTGGAAGGAAATTGTTGTCAAAAAAGGAAAAAGTTTTGGGTGAAAAACTTGCTACATTTAGGGCTCCATTTTTTGCAAGAAAGGTATAAACATTAACTCATTTTTCAGCCAAAAAAATTGCTACATTAAGCCATTTTCTACATTTTTGTCTATTAAAGTCATTTAATGGTACAATGATAAATTATTGCATGGTTGTCCATGCTTCATGGTTAATGATGTCTTTAATGTCAAAATCAGGCAACTTTAATAGCCACTACTATTCTTTATAGTATATAATATTACATAGCTTAAAAAAATAAGAGAGTAGTGCTAATGACAAATAAAATCTTGGATTGCCATCACTATACTTTATGTTTACTCAAATCTGTTTAATTAGAGCCTCAAAAAGAATAAATGAATAGATATATTTGAACTTTCATTTTCAAAGATAGATTTCATTTACTGTTGAATTTAGACCAATAAGTTACGAACATTTTCATTAAATCCAATGCTAATTAATTTTATAGTTGATTAGAGATTAAACATTACAATCTATAAAATATTTTCTATTACTTAAATCCAATGAAGATAGTTTAATTAACTATGTGTGTGGTTAATTAATATGCATTTTAAAAGCTTAAAGTCTTAAAGAAATTTCACTAACAACTGTTGAATGTAAGCCGGAAAAACTTTTAGCATTAGCATGTGTTTTTATTTTGCTTAATAGGTGGTTGAGTTTGTAGAATATTGGGATTTTTGGTTGCACAATGCAAAATTTAAGATATAGAGAGTTGGGTTTGGTGTATAGATTAGAGTGTTCACGGATTTTAAGGTTATGTTTGGTATTTCATTAGGCTTGCAAATTCTTATTAACATGTTACACATGATTTATCTCGCCCAATCAGACCATATAACATATGATTTATGCATTGTTTGTGCTAACTGCATATTTATTACTTATAACCTTTTTTAATTACTATTTACTTTTCACAACATGGCAAATTTCTTTAGTTTGGGTATATATCATGGGAGATGTTTTGAGAGATCTTCTTATTGGTTAAACTTTAACTTATGTTTAGGGGAAAACAAACTAATAGGATCATTTATACCCAAACAAGATCTCATTAGCTGTAGTTTGGAAGTTTCTAAAATAAGTAGGTTATGTTGTATATAAAAACTACTACTATCTTATCCCTAGAATGAATTTACAACAAAGGCTAAGATGTTTAAAGACAGGTGATGATTGCTTGGATATGATAGAAATAGGGAAAGGCCATGAGGAAATAGAGTTATAAATTGAGTATGTTGTAAGCCAACCTGATGAATTGCCAATGATTGATGACAGTAAAGATGTTGGGTTGATGAGAAAAGATGAGGTTAGGACAGTAACAAAGAATATGCAAGATGAAGTTAACCATGGTGTTGCAGTCAAGAATGGGCAAAAATTGCCTACTAAGTTTGTGGTTCAACAAGACTATTCTAGATTAATAGATGGTGTGGATCGGGATGAAATTAAAGTTGAGGAAATTGATGGTGTCACTAGTATTTATGGTGTAGATGACTCTAGTTCAAATGGAAAAAAAGCAAGTGGTCAAAAAGCAAAGAGAATAGCAATTGAATATATGAGTGGTAAGGTAATAGGAGAAGGTCAGATGATGCTTACTTAGATGACTATGATAGTGCAGAAGATGAGGCTTATAAATACAACTTAGGAGATCTCTCAGAGGATGATGATTTGTTGTTTAAAAGGAATACAAAGAAGGAAGAGCAGCAACTAAGAAAGAGACAAAAAAAATAGCCCATTATAGCAACCTAACAAGCTGAAAACAATTCTATTCCATCATAGCCCCTATCATGTCAAATTGAGGTCACACATCAACTTAAGGATGATAAGGATGATTACTATCACTATGAATCTGAAGATGTGCATAGTGCCAATGAATCTTCAAAGGATGAAGATGAATGTGAAGAGGATGAAGTCATGGGTAAAGAGAGCAGTAAGAGGAATAAGGGTGAAAAGAATAGTAAAAAGAAGAAAAATAAACAGAAAAAGGTATGACCCCAATTTAATGAGAAGATGACAAATGGAAAGGTTAAATTTGAATTAGATCAGGTCTTTTCAAACTTAAAAAAAAATTAAGAATGTCATCAAAAATTACGCTGTCTTTGTAGGAAAAACTATCCACTTAGAAAAGAATGATATAGTCAAATGCAAGGCAAAGTGTAAAGATAGATGTCCCTTTGTAGTATTTTGTTCCTGGGCTAAAGACATTTAATCTTTCCAAGTGAAAACCTACCGATTTGAGCATACTTGCTACAAAACTACAAGGGTTAAGCAAACTAGTTCTAAATAGGTGTCTTAGAAATTAGTGGCTAATTGAAGGACAAACTCACACCCCATTGTTGTTGGCATTCAGAACTATTTTAGGCAAGAATACAATATACTTGTCCCTGATGCCAAAACTTATAGAGCATGATACATGGCTAAAGCTATAATAAAAGGTAGATGAAAGGCAACAATTTGCACAAATTTGGAATTACTGTGAAGAGTTAAGAATCTTAAACAAGGGAACTAAAATTCAACTTGGAGTAGAGAAGTTAAGTCTAGATCACCTCCTCAATTTAACAAGTTATATATCTGTATTGATGCTCTCAAAAGAGGATTTATAACAAGTTATAGGCCTCTAATTGGACTAAAAAGTTATCATCTCAAAGGTTACTATGGTAGAACCATATTGTGTGTTATAAGCCAAGGTAGAAATCAAGGGTATTCCCTTATTGCTATGACAATGGTTGACTTAGAATCAAAGGAGACTTGAAAATGGTTCCTTAGATAGAAGATCTACAACAATTGACTAGAAAAAAGATTTAGCTTCATGAGTGATCAATAAAATATGCGATTTAACTTTTTATTATTTAATCAAAGTTGATATGAATATTTTAAATGTTGACATCTTTACATTTCTATTTTGTAGGGTTTAGTTTTTACCATCAATGAGTTGTTCCTTGGTTTTGAGCACATATTCTATGTAAGGCACATCCTAACCAACTATGTAATGAGATTCAAGGGGTCAAAGTTAAGGGATCATCTCCTTGGCTATGCAAAGACTTAGAGTTCAATGCTAGAATGCAAAGTTTAAAGGATTACAATGGCATGGCTTGAGAATATTTGGCCAAGTTTGACCTAGAACAATGCACTAGAACTGCATATAGCACATGCACAAAAAGTGTCACCATCACTAACAACATGTGTGAACAATTTAATAGTGAAATTGTAAAGTGTAGAGGTAAGTCAATCATAACAATGCTTAAGAAGATTAGACTATATATTGTGAGCAAGATGATCACTAAAAGGTAACTTGCTTCTAAGACTAAAGATTTTCTTTGCCCAAAAGCAAAGGATAAACTTAAGACTACAAAAATAGAAAGTAGAAAGTGGTTGTCTACATGGATGGGCGATCCAGACTAGAAAATATTTAAAGTGGAGTGCCAGCCTCTAAAGTACCAAGTGTATTTAAAGGAATATACTTATTCATGCAAATAATGAGATCTAACAAGGATGCCATATGTTCATGAATACATGAAAATAGAGAAATTGGTAAATGCATATGAACCACTGATATAACCATTAAATGGTTTAAATATGTGGTCAAATATAGGGAAAGAACTAGTACAACTTTCTTTTATCAAAAGGCTAGCAGACAGACCCAAAAAGTAGAGAAAGAATGATGCAGTAGGATCTGAGCTAAAAATGCTTGATCCAACTAAGGCAAGGAGAACATTAATTCCTACTTATAACAAATGCAAACAATAAGGCCACAATATAAGGAGTTGCGAAGGACCATTAGTTGTAAGCTGAGTTGTTGCAATTGGAAGCTAAGTTGTTATAACTAAAAGCCAAATTGCTATATTTGGAAGCCAATCTAGTGTTGCAAGCCAAGTTGCTACAGTTGGATTAGCATCGAGCAACCATGAATAGGATGTTGGTGGTGAAGATATATCTAGGGTTGAAAATGTCGAAAAGGGTGGTGCAGCTGGCACAAGTATTAAAGGCAAAAAAAAAAGAAGACAAAGGTTATTGCTTTTAATGTATACCAGTTTAATTTTTTGCACATTTATCATTGCATTTGTTTTATTTTTTTACATATTGGCCACTACACTTATATGACTTATGTTGTATACACAGGGAGCCAATACATCTTGGACCTTATATGTTGGCTGTCCAACTCAACCAATAGGCTAAAATAGAGAATTAAGTTATGTGCCTAGTAGATCTAACTTACCAGATGGAATCCAGTCTAAAAGTACACATAAGGGCCTAACCATACATCAAAAGAGAAACATTTCAAGCAACCAGCAAGAAAATTATAACAAGGCCAGGCGATTTCATTCAAGACTCACAATAATCAGTTAGAAGTAACTTAATAGCTGTTGCAAAGAAGTAAAAAGCCAGTAACAATTGCTAGTTGTTTTTTACCTTTTTTTTTTGTTCCCTGATGATGGAATTATTATAGTTGTAGGAGTTGGTTTTAGGGCATTTAAGGAATAGCTATATAAGGTATTTTGGGCAAATGTATGAAGCCATTTGACTATGGTAAATTTAATGCAAACTTGTTATACAAACTAACTAGTTTGCATTGTTGAAATTGATTTTAAATGGAATTTTATGTTAGACTAGCAATTTTGTGAACTTGATTTGTATTGTAATTATGTATTGGATTGTTATGTTAATTAACTATTAACCATGGAATTCTATTTAGTTTTTATAGGTGTTATTGCATTACTTTGGAATTTTATTTAGATTTCGAATCTAAAATTCCTTTAGCCCTTAATATATATGTATATATTTTGAAATTTTACAAATTAATTTAAAAAATAAAATTGCAACTTAAACAAAACTAAAAGTTAAGCAAATAATCACAATCATTTTTTTTCCACAAATGTTAACTTCCATTTCCTGAAAATATATTTCATTACATGACTAATTAGTTACTATGATCCTTTACACATAACACCTTAACCTATCTCTAAATCCTTTTACATCGTGCTACTCAATGAAGTTAAGTTACTTCATTATGATGAAAATCACAAAAATAAGCCAACAAACAAGCAATAATCCCAATGATGTCTTAATCCAGAGGTATATTTTTTTGATAATTTTTACAATCAATTCAGAGGAAGAAGTCACATCTTTCATTTCTTTTCTTATATTTTAGACATCTAAGGAATTTTCTCCCAGGGTATTTGCTAGTTCCAGATGTAAGCAGCATTGCTCTCAGTCTATAGTAACATGTCATTGTCTCTACAAAATACCCCGAAGAAAAAGAAGTTGAGGAGTAACCATCACAAATCTAATTCTTATCATAGTAGCTATCCATCCCATCTCCACCCATTAAGCTAAAATGAAGCTGCCTGGTGGAACCCTTGAGTCATTAGAGTAGAAGGATACAAATTACAAGAAGTAGGAAGATGAAGTTAGGGTTCAAAATTTGTTTTGCCAATAATAGGAAAAGATGGTGTCATTTTACTTAATGAAAGGGAGCTCTTCCAAGTTACTAGCCACATAGACAACTTAACAAAAAACATTTCACGTCAGCCACTTCTTTAACCAAACTGACGAAAGCTAAGCTAAAATATAACATTTTATGCAATTGCATTTGTGAAGGACTAAATTGAAAGTCTAAATTAAATAGAAATCAAATTGATAAAGAGTACTTCTATAAGGGACTTAAAAAAGGGTTTAAATCATTATTTTATTACATTCAGGTACATTAAATTTGTTTTGCTTTTAATTATAATTTATTTGATTAGTGCATAATTTAGTTAATTTATTTGTGTTTTGGTCCGAGCATTATTTCCATGAAAAATAATGGATGGCAACCCACTTCATATCCTCTTGGCACTTGTGCAATTTGGTCTTGATGAGTTAAAAATTAAAAAAGCCCAACCCAACATACTACAAGTCTAGCCCACCAACTAGGGGTATACTTTCAACACAAATATTTTTTGGGATTCAAAACATAAAAACTACAATAAACATACAAGTCAGGCTGCTATATTTTTAGCATCCCGCAAAATGTTGATCTGACGGCATATGGAAGGTAGGTCAGGTGTCCAAAGTTGTGATGCCTGTGCTTTTGCTTAAGGCATCATAGTCTTGGCCTTTTGTTTACTCTCCCCTTCCCCTTCATCATTTCTACTTTTGTTTTTCCCCCTTCTTAGATACGAATTGAAAGATTTATCTGTTGAAATGCCAAAACAATCGTCTTGCTTCAAGATTTATTTGTTGAAAGATTCATAAAAATTATAAAAAATCTAAAAATGTTATTAACGAAATTCGAACAACATCCTCGTGTAAAAAATTATTTTTGTTTCAAAGGTCACTTTATTAAAAAATTCACAAGGACTAAAAAGAAATATTGCAGAATAATGTTAAGGGAATCCGAACTTACAAGTTCATGAAGCATGTAGAATGATCATTTGACGTTACCCCCATTACTTTTTCTTTTCTGAAGTGAGGGTTTGAAAATAAATAAATAAATAAATAAATGTTAACATCAAACTAGCAAAAGAAGTTTGGGTGCTAATTTGATCAATTGTAGTAAATCCTGTTATTGTAATGAAGCTATTTATGTCAATTCTACAGTATAGAGGCAAAACTTTGTTATTAAGCTAGTATCATTTAAATTCAAATTATATAGATAAATAACTATAAACTATTTAGCTAACATACTCTTATAACTAGTTCGTGTTGGTAGACCACAATGGATAACTCCTGTAAGTCTACCTCATCTAATGGAATAAGTGATCATGGTCATTTTACTCTAATAAATTAACGTAAATTATTTCTCTGAGCAACCACATTAATGACTATATACCATCAGTCTTTAGGTTTGTGCATACAAAATATTCATTGTTAATCATCTAAATTACATGACAGTAGAATAAAGCATATAATAATTACTTTGATTACAAACTGAGCACACTTGAAACCATCTAACATAAAATTCAGGGAATATCTGTCGCTAAAGAAGCTGAAGGATCACCTAATACTGTACAGAAATATCTATAATCCATATAACAAATTACCATAATCCAAAAGGCAAATAGATTACTGACAGCATCTGAAAAATTTCCATAGAACCTACAAAATGGCATTTAACTGAGGTTTCCTGATCACTTGTTACCGACATACTAACATACTAAATGTCGGCCCCGCATGAACAAATGAACAAATTCCGGACAACCAAATTCCACTCGTAAAAATGAAGAAAAAACTGTCTTGCTTCTCTGAAAATGCCCTTTGGATTCCATAACATATAGACTATAAAACATGATAGTTTTCCATGCTTGACTATGCCATCAAATATCTAACTGGTCAAGATTGATCATGCTTGCAGAATTCTTGATCAGCTCCTTCCGAACATCCACCTTATGCAAATAAGAAAAATAACAGTCAGATTACAACACAAATAAGAGTGAAAGGCTGACAGGTTAAACAAATCACTTAACAAAATATGATAGCAAGAACTTATATTTCTTACCCTTGTACCCATGAGAGAAGAAAACACAACATTTGCCTCAGCTGCATCCTCAACCACTAATTGCTTCAATAACCTTTGTTCAGGATTCATGGTCGTCTCCCATAGTTGCGAAGGCATCATCTCTCCCAATCCTGCATTTGAGACAAAAAATGATTACACTACCTGTGAGTGGGAACAGTAGATAGTTTACCTTAAGAAAAAAAAAAGAAAAAAGAAAAGGCCAGTTTTGGTAAAGGTATAATATATGATATTTTGGACTAATACATGAAAGGCTGATCACTACAAGG
Source organism: Saraca asoca (assembly GCA_026873985.1). Lineage (NCBI taxonomy): Eukaryota > Viridiplantae > Streptophyta > Magnoliopsida > Fabales > Fabaceae > Saraca > Saraca asoca. Next base: position 7,554 of record JANHAO010005527.1, on the reverse strand, counting down.
GTATATAAAACACATCACACGCAACAGAGGAAAAGAATCATTCATTAATGATTGACATAACACCTAAGCACTTGGACGTGAACCTTAATAGATAATTAAGAGCATTTTTATATTCAATTGATGATGAAAATGAATGCCTGACAGGATTGGTCCTGGAACATCTACATCTAGACTAGATGCCGAAACAAAATGAGAATGTAGTGTTAAACAAGGGAGAGTCAGATGAAAAATTGAGAACTACACAGACCAAAATACCAGTTCAACTCCACTACTATGACTTACTTGCCCTGTTTCTCCCTGCCATAAATTAGAAAAGGAAAAAGTTTATTTTAGTGACTTGTGATTTTTGGTGTCTTCATATAATTTGAAGCAATATTTGGTGAATTTTGGTGTCTTATGTGAGTTGAAGCACTATTTAGCGATTTGTGATGGTGTCTTCGTGTAATTTGGAGCATTGTTTAGTGAATTTTCGTGCCTTCACATGATTTAGAACACGTTTGACATAACTTGTATTTCATAAGTCCAATTTGGTAAGGTTATCACCTCAATTTGAAGTGGTTTGAACCCATAGTTTTGGCTACCTAGCAGTAGATTGGTTCTTGAATTTTGTTTTTTCTGTTCAAGCGCATTTCTTGATTTGATGTAATGGAGTTGGCTATAACAAACACAACTTGGGAGCAACACGATTTGTGACAATATTGGTAGTTTTGGGGTAATTCCAACCATAGGTATAGGTGATTTTGAGGACCAACTAAGAAGTTGAAAGAGCAACTTAGGGGAAGCTTGCACAAAACTTCTGAAAGCTATATTGTTTGTGCCAAGAAGAACAACTAAAAAAAGGTCAAGGAAACAACCAGGAGGCAGTTGGATAAAGACTTCTAAGAGTTGTATCTGTCAAGGTTTTGGCATTGTTTTTGGGTTTTTGAGTGTTTATGTTCAGGGGAAGTTGTTCACATGTTGTATTTGTTACAAACTATTTGTGGAGTTTGAAGTTCAAGTTTTCTTTATCATTATTTTTATTGCATTTTATTTTTTGCATAATAAGCTTAAGTTTTGTAAGCTTCAGCTTAAGGAAAAATGTTAGAAAGTAATTGTTGAAAAAATAATTAGGATTTTAAAAAGGAGAAGTAGAGAGAAGCTAAAGAGAGTTTAGAGAGAACACAAATAATTAAATAAATAAGATTGTTGAATTACATTGAAAGATTTAACCTTATTTCTCTATTTATATAGAGCCTAAACAAGAGGTGGAGTTCTAATAAAATTCAATAACTTATTGACTTATCTAAACTTATGAATTATTTCTAGTATTATAGTTTAACTAAATAACCTAATGACTTATTAATCATATATTCTATCTTTATTTCCTAACACTCCCCCTCAAACTGAAACTTCCACAGCTTAAGCTTGTTACATTGATTTTAAAACTTTCAAAAATAAAATATAATAAAAACATCTATAAAGAGAACTTGACAAACATCAAACTGCACAAACTGCTTGCAACAAATACAGTATGCAGACAACTCCCCTTGAACCAAATACTCACAAACTCCAAAAATAATACCAAAACCTCGGTAGATACAACTCCTAAAAACCTTTAGCCAACTACCCCTAGTTGTTCCCTCGATCGTCTTCCGATTGTTCTCCTCGGCAAAAATGATTCAACTTCTAGAAGTCTTCTACTAGCTTCCCTTGAGTTGCTCCCTCAACTTCTTAGCCAAAAACACTAACACTTATGATTGGATTTACACCAAAACCACCAATACTATCACAAACCATATTGCTCCCAAGTTCTATTCATTGAAAACAATTCCAAGACATTAAAGCAAGTCACGTAACCAAATTAGTAGTCCAAACCATTTCATATTAAGGATAACCTCACCAAACTAGACTTGTACAAACACAAGTCATGCCAAACAATGCTCCAATTCACATGACACCAAAATTCAGCAAACAATCCTCCAAATCATATAAAGGCATCAAAATTCGCTAAGCAGTCCTCAAAAACACATAAAGGACCAAAATTCTCTCCAAAAACATAGCAATACAACTTTACTCACAACAAAGTTGCAAGATCCAGTGCTACACTCAGCATCTTTCTGACATCGAAACCACCACTAGAATTTTGTTGAAAAAGCTACTTTTTGTAGCATCTCACCAAATCCATCTCCACTAGCCTAAAACAGAATGCTAAAGGACCAAAGAATAAATGTAATAAACCGCAAAGAAATAATGAAAATTGGAGCAAAAAATTACTCCCATACCACCAGAGCAACAACACTAATCTGGTTTAGATTCTTGCATCTGCCAGATGTCACCAACAATCAACAAGATCAATTAAAACGTAACAAGCATCTGAATAAAAGTTCCATCAATCCACAAACCAACATAATCAAGCTCCAAATCACTCCAACCACATTCCAAACTAGGTCAAATCAGCTAACCACGCAAAAGACACACTGAAACTACCTTAAGCAGTGAGAAAATACACCACAAGCATGTCCAAGGAAGCTTTAAAGCCAACCAGCAGAACAAGAATCAACCAAATCACATCAAATATACCACCAATAAACAGAATTGTGCAAATTTATGCTTCAAACACATCAGATTCAGCAACACCCTCCATAGAAAATCCAAAAGGTAGCTTACCTAGAGCACCACAAGACCAAAATTGAATGACTCAGAACTCAATCATATATAGAAAGACTCAGAAAGTGCCGCAGATGCTGCTGTTAGAAGCACATCACTAGAAACTACCTCACGTGCTGTGACATGCTGCAACATTCTTCTGTGCCTGGTGTTCATATGCCACCATAGAACTCTGTATTTCACGTGCCGTATCACCGATCTTCGGTGGTCATTTGCCTAAATGGGTTTCACCAGAGTCAGAGTCTCTAATGTCCAATAGTTGTGACAGCTACCTTCTTGTTGAAACGTTCTTCTCTCATGTATTTTTTTGATTTTTTTTTTACTAAAAACTTAATTGACAGTAACAAGGAAACTAACTTCAGGAATATATATATATATATATATATATTGCCAAAACTCAAATACTCTTCTTTTTTTCACCAAAATTCAAATACTAAACATCAAAATAAAAGAGACTGAAAACCTTAAAACATCTATAAAACTGCAACATTTTTTTTTTACAAAATCAAATAACTCACAATAATAAAAATAAAACTAAACCTAAATTCTACATCAATAGTTTAACCTCTTTGAAGTTGCCGGAAGCGCTATAACCCACGAAGCCTCAAGGCGGATGATACCGCTCTAATACCACGTTGAGAAAATAATTAAGGTTTTATGAAAGAGAAGTAGAGAGAGGCTAGAGGGAGTTTGGAGAGAGCACAAATAATTAAATAAATAAGACTATTGAATTATATTAAAAGACTTAGTCCTACTCCTCTATTTATATAGAGCCTATACTAGAGGTAGAATTCTAATAAACTCAATAACTTATTGATTTCTCTAAACTTATAATTTATCTCTAGTATTATAATCTAACTAAATAACTTAATGACTTATTAGTTATATATTATATCTCTATTTCCTAGCAATAATATTAGTAACTAGGTTACTATGTTATATTATGGGCTTAAATTATGTTATGGGCTTACTTGTGGTGCACCCAAAGTTAAGAATAGGAGCTCTATATAAATAAAACACCAGGGTTAAGTCTTATGTAAAATTCAGTCGTTATCATTCAATAATATCATCATTATTCTTTCTAATTCTCTTTAGCCTCTCTTTACTTCTTCCCCTCTAAACCTTAATTATTTTCTCAACAATAAATAACAAGAAAAATGGTTCCAAAATAATTTTTCATTATACCTTTGAACCGTTGCAAGTTATATGATGCATTAGGAGGGAGTGAACTTTGAAGCTTTTTAAGGTCAGCATCATCATAGCAATAGTATAACTGTTTCCCCCTTTCAACCTGGTTATTTCAACAAAGATAACTAGAAGTTAGCTTGATTATTTTATCATCAAGAATTGATTAAAAAAAAAAACTTCGGTTACCTTGTACAATGGTGGAACACCAACATATATGCAACCTTCATCAAATAAAGCTCTTTACAAGAAAGAACAATCATACGATCTAACTATTTAATTTACATTTATGGTGTGCATAAGAGCTTTTACTTTTCCTTGTAGTAGTTAATGTTGGGGGCATTTCTCCATCCTTTACCTGATATCTAAAGAAAAATGTCAAAAGCAAAGTCCGGATGTGGGCACCATCTACATCAGCATCAGTTAAAATTATGATCTTGTGATAGCGGAGTGCCTCCTTTTTAAAATCCTCTCCCTGCACAAACAAAATCATATATCTAATTATTGTAACCTATAGTTGACACCTGATGGACATTAGAGCATGGCAATATGAATGAAGATTTTTTTTTTATTTGACATGTGTTTAAATTAGTATTCACATAGACATGAATTATGGAGGTTATGCACAATAACTCAAGGCATCCCGCTGAAGAGAGAATTTTTTCTTTTGTCCTATTCAAATTCAATTATGAGATTTGCCACAGGTTACTCTTCCTATCAGATTCTGGTTTATTTTTGGTTTCCTCTTGTAAATTGGCATTGATATTCAATATGATTCCAGGATTTCTGAATTCTCATATTCTCTCTCTGCCTCCTCCCCTCCCCTCTGCCTGTTTAAGGACTTACTAAATTTTGCATCAATTGCTACAAATTTGCTTTAGTGAATGCCAACGATCAGCATTAACGTTACTCTTCTTTCTTGGAGGCTATTTTTCCAATTAGATTTTAGACTACTTGTGAAATATTCGAGAGCCTTCATGTAAGAAAATTTTCATACTTGTCATTGGTTGGAAGTACAGTTTTTCAAAATTTTCATTTCCTATCTTCTCTCTCTGCTGCTTTCCACTTCTTTAACAGCCATTCAATGGAATTAAACAAATTTACCTTTACTCCAAGCCCAAGAGCAAGAATTAAATTTTGGATCTCATCATTTTTGTAAATTGCTGCTTCATCCCTTCTTTCAACATTCAAAATTTTACCCCTCAGTGGGAGAATGGCCTGCACCAAAGTTGTCCATCAATACATGGCTGTTTTACAACAAGCCATTGTAATATAATGCATCACCAATGCACAGAAGCCAAAAAAAAAAAATTGCAAAAGAATGCATGTTTGACAGGTCACTTCAATACTAGATAAAAATGCTAGAACATTGTCAAAAGTTCAACTGAGTAAAGAATAAAGAACTTCTAGTAGTAAAAAGTAAATACAATCTTGAATAGTTATTTCCATGAGATAGTTCCACTATTTCAATTACATATTTATAAAATTATACTTTACCTGGAAGCGCCTGTCACGACCTTGTTTAGCACTTCCTCCAGCTGAATCGCCTTCAACAATAAAAATTTATGCAACACAATGATACAGACCCAAAAAAAATTTTAATCAACATAGTGCTACCTTGTCAGAACATGGAGTAAAAAGGCTCATCGCAACCTCCAAGCCCAAGCACATTACACTTCCACATACTCTTGATTCAACAGTAAACATGCATTCTATACTACTGTAGAAGTGTTGTAAGCAACAGAAAATCCTTCCAGGAAAGAAAGCAATCTCAAAGGCAATTATATTGTACATTTAAGGTCAATCTAGATAGGCTTTTTGAGTCATTCTCTAAGTTAGGTGTACATTTCATGATATCACTTTTAAGCATTCTTGTCAAGCATCTGCTCCATCCTTTTCCCCCCTCACGTCTTACAAGGCATCTGTATTTTATGTCATACTAGGCTCCACATTTTTATGCAGAAAACTGCCTTATCAAACAAGCACATACACTACAGAGAAGCAGGACTAGGAAAATAATGCACCAAAGAGATGACTATTGGTTTTGGAGATTGCAATTTTCAAATAGAAATAAAACTAACTAAAGGCATTTGTAGGAAAATCAACATTAAGCAGAACTTAAATGTTGTTTAAGGTTGACCAAAATTAATTTATTAGACACAATTTCAACAGGATTAACTTTTTATTCCATGAATTAATATTCAAACAATTTTTATATTAAATGACTGAATGAAAGAAAAATGTAGAAGCATTTGCAAGATTGAAACATGACCATTACTTATCACTGCACAGGTCAGGGAGCCTCGCAGTCTTGGTGGTTCAAAATTCAGATGGGTCTCTCTATGAAGAACATATGCATCATGAAAGATGAGACAAAAATATACCACATTCTTCAGGATTTGTAGATGAACAATCAGCCAGTTTTCCTGGAAGAGATGAAGATCTCAATACACTCTTTTGTATCACTAATTCCCTTGCTCTTTTTGCTGCTAGAGCTGCCTGATCAGGTCAGATAAGAAGTTCTTAAAATATCTTTTAGGTCAAGAAAACAAGTTTTTACATTTGAAATATTATAAGAGACATCTACCTTGAAAGCATTCAGAGCTTTAGAAAGTATTACATCAAGAACATCAGGGTGCAATTCCAAATATTCTGTAAGGTACTCTTGAATTGATTGATCAACCACTTTTCGAACCTCTGGATTTCCCAACCTTGTCTTCACCAACAAAAAGACAACAGAGACAACAAGTTAGAAGGAACATAAAGGGGCATCATAAACTTTCAAAACATCAGCACATCAAGGGTAACCCTATGTTTCAATGAATAAGCACACCATCAAAATTGAATAAAATAGGAAGTACCTTCATTTGTCCTTCAAACTCTGGATTTGGGACCTTTACTGAGACAACACATGTTAGACCCTCTCTTACATGTTCACCACTTAAAGTGATATCCTTGTCCTAGCAAAAACAGAAGATACTTCATAATGGTGAAATTTAGAATCCATTTTGTAGTAAACTAGTTGTACTCATACAATAGCTCATTTGAGTTAATGAAAGCTACTGATGCCTTCCAATTACCATCTATAACAGAACATTCATGGGAAATGTGTTGGAATAGTTCTTATATATTCATCATGGATAAAATACATATTAATATACAATAGGTGAAAAAACTGGAAAGGAAGAAAGATAAAGTCCAAATTTCTTAATGATGATATGCGCATATCTTCAAAAAAATATATAGCCAAAGCAATAGGTTCAAATTTACATCATCCCTAGTACCTTCATGATAATTGGCTGCCATCTCCTTGATCAAACCATCTAAACCTAGAAATAATGACACAGACTCCAGGAACCTATATTATCAATGGTTCAAGTTTCCACTGGAGAATACCTAAAATTGAAACTTTACAAAAAAAAATCCTTGTATTTCAGGAAAGTGGAGTGGCAACTGGCACAATAAGAGGAACAAAAAAACAATGAGAAAGAATAAACAGACCTTGACAATTTTAGACTTCTTTCCAAGATTATTCAGTGTTCTTGTCAAAGAAGCCTTCATACCATCAATATGGGTGCCACCATCAACAGTGCGTATACTATTAGCATACCCCAATATTGTATTTTATTAGCCTTAAAGGAGATTGTTAGCCTTAAAGGAGATTTTTAGCCTTAAGGAGTTTGTTTACCCTAAATTTATTTTGATGTTGAAGAACAATTTATC
>JANHAO010005526.1:0-22578 GCA_026873985.1 Saraca asoca | reverse complement strand
AATATTAAAAAATATTATACTTATTTATAAATATATATTATAATTATTATTTTTTCATATGAAAATAAATACTCATAATATTAAAATAACAGAGTATAACAAATAATAAGTTGGAAATCGAACTTGACACGCGTATTGAAATAAGGAATGCGTGTCCAAATTTTTTGAAATTACGGACACGGCTCCGAAATTGAACTTAACACGTGTGTCGAAATAAAGAACAGGTATCCAAACTTTTTGAAATTACGGATACGATTCCGATACGTTTCATATCGGTGTCGATGAGTGTAAATGTCAAAAATATTTCTGACACGTGGACATGAGTACTATATAAAGTATCGGTATATCGTAACCAACCACCGCAACTAAGCTGAGAGTACTAGTTTAACTATTGAAGAGGTTCATGCAATTCACAGGACGCCTAATTGCATAGCTTGTATTCTGCTGTATTAGTCATTCAAGGCCTCAGAGGCAGTATTCGTTCATTTATTATTAAAAACTAATAAGAAGAGGACATATTTTCATTATTAATAATTCTTCCACCACATCTAAAATGGACATTGTATTTCCACATCCTCTAGTAGCATAAGAGCTACACAGTAAATTTCATTATTTTGTGAGAGGAAGTTAAAGTGATAAAGTAAAATAAATCATAGAACAGAACTGTTTTGCTTGAACTTTGAAAAAAATAGTTGCTTCACTAGTGGGTCATTGGGCTTTCTAACCAAAAAGAAGGAACCTTTGGGCCTCTGCCCATGCGATGGTTGCCCAGTAATAAACTTGACGTTTTAGTTTAGCCCAAAAACAAAAAGCAAAGGTACTTAGTATGAGATTGGGCTCTCTAAAATATAAGATGCATAGAAAAGAAGGAGGATCATCATAAGAGCCGATTAAAAAAATTAAAATAGTGGATAATTATAAATTTAAAAATTATTTTTAATTATTTATTAAATTTTAAACTGTTGATTTTTGTTATTCTTGTAGTAGAAAAAAATATAAAAAATTAGAACAATCATGAAATTATATAAATAAGACACTAGAGTAGAGAAACAATGCACCGTAAAAGTTTTCTTTTTCAATCATTAATTATACTTGAAAAAAAATAAGATAAATTGAAAAAAAGATAAGAGGTTATGTATATCGAGTGATTAAGGCATGTTGTCATTTTCTTTAAAGTAAGTTGTGTCATCCATGCAAGTTTGCATTCTTCTTTTAATTTACATGGCAAGCGTAGTGGTATTTAACACGTGACTATTTATGTTTTCAATTTCTGCACAAAATTGAAGACAAAATTCTACACTTACACCTTTTTATCTCTACTCAAAATAACACACAATATTTATACACGTTTCTTTATAAATTTTTCTCATATATATATATATATATATATATTACACTCCACACCTTTTTTATTTTTATCCAAAATAACACATAGTGTTTGTGTGTTTTTCTTTATAGATTTGTCTCACATTTTTTTTCTACATTCCACACCTTTTTTTTTTTTTGTCTTTATCGGGCATAACACATAGTATTTATATATTTTTTTTTCTTATATATTTGTCTCATATTCTTCTCCTATGCTTCACATGGTAAAAGTTTACATATCTCTCATAAAAGCTCTCTCTTGCTTATTCCACCAAATCATCATTTCACATGATAGAAGTTCAAATATCTCTCAAGAAAGCTCTTTCTTATTTATTTTACTAGATAATCACTCACGCACATATATATAATTTGAGATTAATTTTTATAACTATTGTGCTAGAAAGCACCTCATAAACAATCATTATATGATTAAATAATAATCTATTAAAAACTTATTATAATTTGACAAAACTGTTACTAAAACTTTTTTATGTATAATAGTAAAACCATTTAATATAATTATAATAACAACATAAAGATCATGAATGTATATAGTCATTTATTGACGTTTTATTTTATTGCCATAGAGTCAATACCCAGTTTATATTGATAGCCATTATATTTGACCGTTATATCTATTTTATGTTTCAAATTTAAAGACTCCATTTTATGTTTCAAATTCAAAGACTTTTTTAAAGACTTTTTTAATCATTGTAACTGCTCCAAATTATAATAATTTCCGTATTCCTTATAAGACCAAATAAAAACTTATTAAAACCAATCAAAACATATTAATCTTATTATCTTATAAAATATCTCTAACAATCTCTCATTTATTTAATAAAATAAACACACATGTATAAAATATACTTTTTGTTTTTATTTTTATATTTTTTTTCTATGCTTTAGGTAAAGATAGACCATTATGCATAATAAAAGTAGCATTGCCATGAACTTTCATTTATCAAAAATATAAACATTGTTCCATAGTCATTAATGAACATTTGGTCTTGGAATATGATTACTTAGGTGATGATATCCATATTATGCACATAATAATTTGGTGCAATTTTGAACTTTCGTTTAGCCAAAATGTAAACACTAATTTAGAGTCATTAGTGAACATTTGGCCTTGAATTATGATTACTTAAGGGAGACGATGTCTATATTATGCACATAATACTTCAACGTGCAATTTTTAACCTTTTAGACTTTGCGTTTTTGTGGCCTTGTGCTTTATCTTGATTTCACGAGTATCTTAAAAGAATAAGCCTATATTCTTATCAAGAAAAATGATAAGAAAAATTAGAGAAAAGATAAAAGGTTACTCATATAGAGTGATTTAGGCATTTTGTCTCTTTCTTTAAGGCAATTTGTGCCATTCACATAAGTTTGCATTTTTCTTTTAATCTACTTAACCATGCAATGATACTTGACATGTGGTTATTTAGTCTCTCAGTTTCTACATAGGATTGAAAACAGAGCTCTAAACCCGCACCTTTTTATCTCTACTCAAAATAACCAAAACAACACACAGTGTTTGTACATTTTTTTTCTTTATAGATTTGTTTCATATTTTTCTTTTACACTTTACACCTTTTTTTTTTATCTTTATCCAAAATAACACACAGTGTTTATAAATTTTTTCTCTATATATTGTCTCATATTTTTCTTTTACACTTCACATGATAGAAGTTCACATATTTTCCATGAAAGCTTTCTTTTGATCATCGCACATGCATATATATATATATATATATAGTTTGTGATTAAACTTTGTAAGCACTATGCTATAAAACACTTTATAAACAATCATTATATGACTAAATAATTGTCCATTAAAAACTTATCATAATTTGATATAACTATTACTAAAACTTTTTAATGTATAACCGTAAAACTATTTAATATAATTATAATATTAATATAAAGATCATGAATGTATATAGTCATTTTTTGATGTTTTATTTCATAACTATAGAGCCAATACTCAATTAATATTGATAGTCATTATATTTGATCGTTATGTCCGTTTTCTATTTCAAACTCAATGGCTTTTTTAACCATTGTAGTTGTTCTAAATTATAATGTTTTCTGTTTTAATTATAAGACCAAATAAAAAATTATTATAACTAATAAGAACTTATTAGTCTTATTATCCTATACAATATCTTTAACAATTTTCCACTTATTGTATAAAATAAATACACATGTATAAAATATACTTTTTTGTTTTTATTTTTTATTTTTATTTTTTTGTGTATTTTGGGTAGAGATAGATCATTATGCATAATAAAAGTAGCATTGTCTTTAACTTTCATTTAACAAAAATATAAACATTGATCTAGAGTCATTAGTGAACATTTGGCCTTGAATTATGATTACTTAGGAATGATGTTTATATTATGCATATAATAATCCAGGTGTAATTTTGAACTTTCATTTAGCAAAAATATAAATATTGATCTAGAGTCATTAGTGAACATTGGCCCTTGAACTATGATTACTTAGGGGAGACGATGTCTATATTATGCACATTATAATCCATGTGTAATTTTTGAACTCTTAAACTTTGCATTTTTGTGGCCTTGTGCCTTGTCTTAGTTTCACAAGTATCTTAAAAGAATAAGCCTGTATTCTTATTAAGAGTAGTCCCACTCCAACACTCATATAGGTGAAAATTGTCAAAAACTTAATCTCACTTTCTTATAGGATTGATGCATATGCACCTTAGGAATGAACTTGAGTTATAAAACTCTAGTCTATGCATATTACCTCCAAACTACTTTATTATTCATTTTTTCCTTTGAACCTAGCTCATAGGATCTTTAATCACAAGATTAGATATCCTTATAGACAATTTATTATTTCAGGTTTGTCACATCCCTTTGATGTTTACTAAATCCTTAGGTCATAACTATAGACTTTTTTTACATCATTTTTTTGTCTCAAAGGGTCCAGGTAATGACAATATATCTTAAATAGATGGTTATTATTTTTTATGCACTTGTTTGTGCCACCAATCTATTTGGTCATTGACCTAATTTTTCCTTATGAAAAGTTCATAATCGATGGATAATATTTCACAGATATTTTTAACTACCATAACAACTATAGCTTCTCTAAGCAATGCTTCTTCAAACATGAATATCTTACTTCTAACCCTTGTAAAAGATGCCTAAGATAATAGATAGGCTTCTTTACACCCCAACTTCATGCGCCAAAAGAGCTCTAATGGATTTGTTTATGTAGGTCAGATATAAAGTGAGAGGGACTCCAGGTTGTGGAGCTACCATTGTTTTTGTGATGTAAAGGATTTGGAGGATCTGTCAAAAGACTTATGATACTCTAGCTTCCATTCATTACAAAGTTTTCTTTTAATAAAGGTCGGAAGGGATGCACAAGTTCTAAAAGTGCTAGTATGAACCTCATGATGTAGGATACCTTTCTTATGAAGTACTATAATTCCTTCAAATTTGTAGGGCATTGTATCTTCTTGATGGCTTTCATTTTGGCCTCATCGTCATCAAATCTTCTCTTATGCACTTTGCAGCCTATGAATTTCCCAGAAGACACCCAAAGGCACATTTCAGTGGGTTTAGCTTCAGGCTATACTTTATGCATCTTCTGAGGACCTTTTTAAGATAGGGGAGGTGATTTTCCTTCTTCTTGGATTTGGCTACAATGTTGTTTACATAATCTTCTATGAAGTTGTGCAACATGTCCTAAAATATAGCTGTCATTGCCTTTTAATAGGTGGTGCTAACATTCTTAAGCTTGAAAAGCATGATGATGTAATAGAAGTTCCTAAGCAGGGTTTGACAGGTTACCTTTTCACCATCAAATAAGCTTATCAATATCTAATTATACCTGCTAAACCCATCCATGAAGGATAATCATTCATATCTTGAGCTCGAGTATACTAAGGTGTTAATGTGAGGTACTAGGAATTCATCTCTCTTGCATGTTTTATTCAAGTCTTGAAAATCAACACATGTCCATACCTATCCATTTTTCTTTTAACTAGTATTATATTTGAGAGCTAGGTGAGGCGTTTAATTAGTTTGATAAATCTTGTTTTTACTAGCTTCTCAATTTCTACTTTGATATGGACTTCAATGTTCAAGGGGAATTGTCTAGGATGTTATTTTACTGGATGATGAGAAGCCATAATCAATAGCTGATGAGAAACTTGACTAGGGCTCAAACCTGGCATTTCATGATACTCCCAAACAAAAATATCTTTTAGTTCCTTCAATAAGTTAACTAGGGCCTCATGTTCTTCTTGGTTGAGTGCCTAACTTAAGGTTGGCTTATCTTCTACCTCATTTATCATATTAACCTTCTTGAGTACTTTATCAAGTGGCTTTGGGGAATCTTGCATTGTAGGGGTGCATCGTTAGGATCCTCTTCTCTTAGATGTGATTCTTTTTCAAATAGTTTTGTTGTTGAAAGTTTGGCAAGCATAAAGAGAAGCAGCTTTGTTGGGGCAAGAACACCATCCCCTTTATGTCTTCTCTTCTATTTTATTTTTGCTTTTCTTTTTACTTTAATATGTGGCTAAACTTTTATTTTAATTTAAAGGAAATTCTTCATTAATTCTCTTGTTGATTGTAAGACTTGCTTCTATTATTAATTTGTTCTCAATTGAATTCTCTTGATTCTTTATTTTAATGCTAATAATTACTTTGGATGATTAGTTAAGATGACAATTTAATTAATTGTTCACTGTGATTTACTACTAGTTGAATTTCTATAGATAATGTTGTTGTTTATGACTATTTGGCTTAGGGAGCAATAGGATTTTTGATTGTGTGCTGGTGTAGGTTAATTATCTAAGAGAATTGGGGTAATTAATGGATTTGCTGTAATAACCCAAATTTTTTAAAATTAATTTCATTAATAAAATGGCTTTTTAGGAAATCTGAAAAGGTGAATTTAAAATTTTTGAGAATTTTGAAATTATAAATTTTTGGCTATGAGGAGTTCAGATATAGTAGAAATAGCTTATATAAATTTTAGGAACCTTCAGGCAATTGAAATTTCTATCTTGAATGCTTAAAAAATTAAATTCGTGTTTTCAGGATTTAATTTCTAGAAAATTTCAGAAAGATCAAAACTAGGGTTATAGTTGCTTGGTGAGTGTACAATTATAATTGTTACAAAGGTAATTAATTTAACTAACTTGTGTTAAAATTTCATGGCCACTGGCGATCGGTGAGTATATTAACTTTGGACTTGAACTTGAGAAAATAGGAAAAGTTTCTAAAGTCAAAGATGTGTCAAAAGGGAGTTTACTATTTTTTTCCCATTTTACCCCTCCCAAGTCAATTCCTTTTCCCTTTTCTTTAGCCTTTCCCCAATTACCTTCATGTAAAACATATACACCTCAACAAGCTATACTCTCTCTCTACACCATACACTCTCTCTCTTCTAGTAAGTCTTTCATCCATTCATATTAATTTCTTATATTTTTATTGCTAATTCCTTTCTTCTTCCTTTTCAATTTGGTGCTAAAATTATGTTGATTCACTAAGTATAATCTTAGTTATAAATTTTTGAATTCAACAATTACTATTCATATTACTGTTAAACCTGTGAACCCACATGACTTTATGATATTTTTAGAGCTTGAATCTGTTATTTCTAGCTTGATTCTTTGTAGTGAAACCATAATCTAATACTAGTTAATCATTTGATGGAAGAAAAATCTCGATAGTCTAAAAAGCTAATATGTTTTTCTTTCTTGTTCTTGAAGAGTATTGAAGACCTTTTTGGAATTTGTTTTGATTTCTTGTTTCCAATTGCTAAGATGAGTGATTCTTACTTTTTTTGTGAATTATATTATGTTTATTGATTGTGATCCTCTGATTGTGGGTGTAAGTTGAAGAAAATGGGTATTAATGATTATATGATAAAGTTTGAGTTTGAATGGCCTTGTTAATATAATGGTTGGTTTTTTGTTGGAAAAGCTGGGCTTTATGTATATTCAAATCTTTAAAATATGATGAGTTGAACTCCTATGATTTAATGTAAGATTGAAAATTGTTTCCCTTGCTTTTCTACTATTGTTCTGCATTTCTAGAATTCATGAGTTGAATCGCCATTTTCACATTAACCCCGTGGTCATGCTCATAGGAACCTAGCTGCATTGTGTCTTGCGATTCAAATAAACAAATATAACTAGTTTCTTGTGAATCAAATCGGCATTTCCTACCCTATTTTTCTATTCCAATCGTGATGTTGATTGCGTGCATAACTTGGACTTCCTGAAAGTTTTCAATTTTGGAGAGCAGACTCGCATTTTGAACTGACTTTCCTTGAGTCAAGTCAAACCCTTCTTATGTAATTCCCATGATTCTACTCAAATTTCATCCTTGATTATGCTTGCAATTCTAATCACACATTTAGAATTTTACATTCTTTTAGCTTAAACTTCCTTCTTTCTAAGATATTTCTTATTTCCTTTAGTCTAACCTCCTATGAATTTTAGCTAATTCGAATATAGTACCTAAGAAATGCTAATTGAGTAACTCATAAGCCAATATCAATAAATCTAATAATCCTGATAGTTGTTATAATGATGTGAGAAAGAGTGTATGGTTGTAATAGTAAAAGAATGTGAGTTATATCATTAAGATTGTGATTAAATGTGAATATTGTGATACAGCTATTATGAGCATTGATATTGTTTAAAGTTTGAGAATTTCCCATGAGACATAGGATGACATATGATATATGATGATAATGAAATGAGAATAATGTGATAAGATGGGGTAAATGAACCAGATCTTATATCTGTGCTTTTTGATATGGCATTAGGGATAAGATGGAACTTGGAGGGATAAGGCTAGGTTTTTGCAGGATAAGACTGAACCAAAGTAATAAGGAGATTTATTTTTATTGTTATTCTATGAGATACTGAAATGTGATATAATGAAATTTGACAGTGTGATGATTAATGATGAAGGCTTGAAGCCTTAAGATATTTATGATTCTTAGTATGACAATGATAATCTAATATGATGCCAATCAGAGGTTAGTCTTTAGGATTTCATAACTAGTTATTAAGCCTAATACACATATGACTATATCGCTATGATGTGCATATATATTGTTTATTATTGAGAAATTTATAAGTTAGGTATGGATTTATCTCACTAAACCCCAAACTCATTCTTTTATGGATTATTTTTTAGATTCTTAAGATTCTAACTTAAATTTTCCCACTGATAAGTAAGAATGAATAATGATCTAATGGAGATTGTGGCTAATGTCTACACAACCACCATAGAAAGTCCTCTAAGGGTGTATTGATGTGGTTGCCGAATCCAATTAAGATTAGAAAATTTATAACCGAGCTACTTACTACTTGTAGTATAAGGCAATACCGGGTCGAGCCCTTGGATCATTCTAATTAATAGCAATCATATTAAGAGCTAAAAATGAAGGGGGGTTGGCAGTATCTAATCTAACAACAAACACAATGTAGGAATGTAAACAAGAATGTAAGCAAACAACCAGCCCAAGGGAATCAACTGAACTTAAAGATTAATGTATCCTTAATCACTAAATATTCATCCAATTGTTGATTATATTTTCTAGCTTTAAATCATAACAAGAAGCCCTGAAATAATTAATGAGTCCTCTGCAGAACTTAGCCAGCAAACAATCTATCAAAAGCTTAATGTATTGCTTAATTCCTACCATCCTCTTTTTATAAGTGATTATTAAGTAATAATCATATTAACATCTAAATCAAATGAAGCCATTCAATTCAGAATTCTAAATAAAATAAAGAGGAAAAGAGAAGAAATGAAAAACAATTGAATGCAAGGTGGAAACAGGATCTCAACATTAATCTTCAAGCTATCAATCCCTTGGACTGATTACAAATGTTTAGCATTTCATGAAGGAAAAATTACAGAGAAAATGGAAGAACAAAATCGTGCTACTTCTCTCTCTGCAAAAAAAAAAAACTCTCTAAAACTCTGTAAAAACTTTTCTAAAAAATTCCTTAAGTCTTCCACTAAAGAGTGCTTAACCCGGGAAAAGAGAAGCTAACTACTGGTTAGTGGAGTAGGGCAGTCATGATGGCTGGAGTAATCTAGTTTTGCTTGCTGCCACTCCTTTTGCATGTATTGTGCCATTACAGACTGTTTCTCTGGTTTTTTTACTTACTTAATGACTTCCAACTGGTTGAGTATGGAGCTGGTGCAATGGATGGACATTGGGCTCAAGCTTCATGTCAATTGGGGCCTAAAAATCACATTCTGTAGAGGTAACTCACCAGCATTCTACCTTTGTATTGCAGCTTATTTTTCATGCACAAGATGATGTATTCAAGTCTGGAAGTCTTCATAAAATATGTAGTTCCATTTGGGCTTAGTTTGACCTCAATTGGACTTCTATAGCTCCAGATATTACCCGATGAGTGCTCAGAGGTCGGGCTGCATGAGACAGACTAAGGCAGCATTCTGGTTTTGGCTTGAGCTCTAATTTCATATATATAATTGTGAGATTCAGCCTTGAAGGTCTTCATAAAGGTTGTAGAACTATGTCTTAGATTTCCTACAAGATAAGAATAACATTAATTGAATAATTGTAGCTCAAGTTATAACCAAAATACAGAAACTGCTCAAAAGGCCAAATTCTATAGAATTTTCTCTAATGATTCCAATTGACACCACACCATAAATATATAATAACATAGTTGAAATCAGTAAGTTTGGACCTTAAAAAGCTTAATGAGAGGATAATTAAATGAGTAAAATATTTTGTTATCATGTATTCATTATATTGTTGTTCTTGATCTAGTTAGTTGTAAGGTGTTGAGTGAGGTTGAGATTATATCCCTGGAATCCCCAAATATCATCTTTATGATGGCTATGGGATGGTTTGATCCCTAGTGGTTAAACAATCTTCTTTTATATTTCGCTAACTTTTTTGAAAACTTATATATAAAATGACCATAATGTACTCAAGGGCTTAATTGGTTTAATGTATGCTTGATATCATGATAGCTATACATTAATCTAACTTTTTGGCTACCTTTGCCCTTGTTAGGATATGGGTTGGTTAAAGGGATGACTCCTAGAAGTAGTGGGTTGTTGTTTTGTATGTTCTTTTGGAAAACATAATGAAAAATTGTTGAAGAAGTGTTTTAAGAGGCATATGCCTATTGGGCAATGCCTTTGTACAAAATAAAATATGTATATTTTTCTCAATGTGTCTTCTTTCCTTCTATAAGCTTATAATTTCTCAATTAGCCAATTGAGTTCAAGCAGATGTGCTTAGAAAAGTTAAAATAAGTATGAGTAGAAATGGGTAATGAAAACATGATAAAGGCTGGTGATTATTACTATAGAATTGATATTCACGTTGTTCATGGCCAAGAAATTGGGTTGTGATATTTGTTACTAAGGTAAATTGATTAATTAGTTTTGGTATTTTTAGATCTTAATGCTATTGGTAAATTAGTTAAGGTGTTGGGCTTCAATTGATTCAGTAATAATGGTTAATTGGGTGTTAGGCTTGGTTAGCTAATTTAGAGAGAAATTAGAAAGAATTAATTAGATACTGAACTTAATTAGATTTTTGGCTAAGTGGTTAAGAAGGAATAAAATATTGATGTCAATAATCAATTACAGAACTGACTGCAAGAATCCCTTAGATTAAAGCTTTTATCTTTAGATTTCCCTTTTTCCTTTGCTTTTGTTTGCTCATGTTATTACTATTTGTTTAATTTATGTTTCTAATTAGTTAATCACCAATGCCCCTATTTGCTACTGTTAATACATTGAAATTAATTACCAGTCTCCGTAGTTTGACTTGGACTCACTAGTGTTATAAACTCAAGTAGTTTAGTATTATCTTTGCCAATTTTAATAGCCATCAAATTTTAGCTCCATTGTCGAGGATTGTTTTGATTAATTCTTGTGTTTTTGAATTTTTCATTATTTTTCTCATTTACTAGCTGAGTTCTCAATTTCTGTTTTTCTTGTTCCCTTTTATTTTGTGAATTTCTTTTATTGTTTTTATTGTTTCACATTCTCTGACACTCTGAATTAGAAGTGATGGCTAAGAATTATAAACTTCCATAGTAATGTCTAAGTTAACTTCTTTCATTGATCAACGGACACAAATGCAAACAACTAATGGATGCCCAACATTACAATCTTATGAACCATTTTAGCAAGCTTACATAAGGGAAGGATTCCTAGACCAACATGATTTATATTATCCACAAAGTTAATATGATCCATACTCTCACTCATGTAATTTTGGATAGTATAATTACTATGACTCTTATTTTGACCAACATAACCATAATTGCTATCATCAATCAAATTTGAGCTTTAAGTATCATGCTGGACAAGCTCCATTTTAACCTTAAACCCAAGCTAATAGCAAGATAACTAAGCTCCATCTTTCAATAATTCTCTTGAAGATCTAATTCATTATGGTCTAAAACAACTTGCAGTTCCAACATCAAGTGAGAGTTGACATGTTGTAGTTCCAACATGAAACAAATGCTAGATTATAGAACTTAGATACACAAGTAAGTTAGCTTGCAACACAAATTAGCAAACTAGAAGTTCAAATTTTAGCCAACTTAAGCCAAGAGTAAAAAGAAATATAAGATTTAAAAGAAAAGAGCAACCTTCAACTTGAAGCTATTAATCTTGTTCCTCCTTTATTTCCCAATATATTGACTGATTCCAAGAGAGAAGAACAGAAGAAGATAAATGTGGGGGAAAACATGTCTATTATTATTCATAGAAAATTTCTTCATATTTGCAGGGACCTATATTTCTACATCCTAAAAAGGTCTTTCCTAAAATCTGCCAAGACAATAATTGACATTCATGATGGCACACTTAGCATGAAATTGGATGGAATGATCGTAATTTTTGATATATTTAAGGTTATGAAATTCCCTACTAATGATTATTCCATAATGTCTATTGATCTTATTGATTTCTCCATCCATAATGTATTTCAGTTGGATAGCAAAGTTGAACTTGATGTATTTGATGTGGCAATGCATAAGAGCTTAAAGAGAATTAATGAATCAATGAAGTTAAATTCTAAATTTAAAGAGATAACAACAATGTTGCAATCATTACTTCTAGTTCTAGCTTTAAGCAACCTGGATTTCAAAGAGCTATATATACTATTTTCTCCTATCAGATGTTTGCTGCTAATACTCATATTTGATCTTGGATAACTAATGCTTCGTTGAGCAAATGACATTAAATAAATATGCTTATTGGATGGAAACCCAAGTGTTTTACTCTCTATCTATATCTCTTTTCTTTTAATTGTCCATGATTTATTAATGATTTTGTGCTTTAAATTGAAGACAATGTAAAATTTAAGTATTGGGGAGAGGCTTTAGGATTGTTTTGTTTGTTCTTTTGTTTTGTTTGTATTTAAAAGAAAAAAAATGTTTATTTTGTTCATTTAGGTGTTTTTCAATAATGATTCATTTGTTTAGGCCTTGAGTAGGTTGTAATTAATTTTAATGGTTATATAGCATGATTGAATAAATTATCTTGCCTTTTGATCCTTGAATTTGATTAGCCTAGTGATGAAGTTTGAAATGCTTATAGATTAATTTTGGTAGACATATAGCCTATGAGATTTTGAGCCATTTTTTATTTTTTTTATTAGGTTGCTTTTCTTTCTTATGTATGATATTTGTCTATGAAATTGTTACTTTAGACCTTACTTTGAATCTTTTTGAGATTATATTGGTACATGCATGTATGAATATGATTAATTGATTGAGATATTTTCACCCTTTTAGCTAATCTTGCAAAGTACCATTATTAAGCCCTTTTGGGCCTAATTGATACCTTTTTCGCATTGTGTAGTCGATTAATAACCCTAAGCCTTTAATGTCTTTACCTAAACTTAGGGATTAGTAGAGCATTTTATTCATTAGTGGTATAGGTTTTGGAAAAAGTGTAGGGGTGTGCTAATTATTTGGTAAAAAGGCAACGACATTTCATTCCAATAGTCAAGAAAAGAAAAGAAAAGAAAAGAAAAAGCAAATGAAAAAGGGAAAAAAAAGAAAGAAAAAAAAAAGAGAGATTAATGCAATAAAAGAGAAAGAAAAAAAATTGAATTTGGAAGACAAAGAATATTTCTAAAAAGAAAGAAAGAAAAAGTGAAAAGAATGAGAGAGAAAAAGAGAAGTGATAATGTGAAAATCTGTAATGTTGTAATGCCTTAAGTTTCCTAAAATTAATTTAAGTTATAAAATGGCTTTTCAGAAAATACGAAAAAGTGAATTTGAAAATTTTGAGAATTTCAAAACTATAAAGTTAAGATACAAAGTGTTTAGAAATAGTAGAAATAATTTATATGAATTTTAAGAATCCTCAGAAGATTAAATTGTCCACTTCGAATGCTTATAGAATAAAATTCATATTTTCGAGATATAATTTCTGGAAAACTTCGAAGAATTTGGAATGAGGGCTACAACTACTCGGCAAATACAAGCTTATTATCATTATGAAAGTAATTAATTTAACTAATTTGTGTTAAAATTTTATAGTTATTGGTGATCGGTGAGTATATTAGATTTGTTGAGAAAAAAAGAAAATTTTCTAAAAGAATTTGGTCAACTTGAAGTCAAAGGTAAAATTGACACAAATTTCCCATTTTGCCCTTGAAGGGCCAGCAGTTTTTCTTCTTTCAGCCTTTCCTCAAATGCATTTCATGCAACACTCTTCAACTTTTACAAGCTACTCTCTCACTTTACATCTCTCTCTCTCTCTCTCTCTCTCCAAGTAAACACCTAAATCCTTTATGTTAATTTATTATATTTTTACCGCTAATTCCTCTTTTTTTTCATCTTCAATTCAATACCAAAATCTTGTTGATTCATTAAGTAAAATATGGGTTATGAATTTTTAAATCTAAAAGTTACTATTCATTTCATTGTTCACTCCAAGAACCCATATGCATTTTTTATGTTTTTAGGTCATATCTTTTATTTCCAGTTTGTTTCTATGAAATAAAACCATAATCTAATGGTATATATTCATTTGATGAGAGAAAAACGTGAAAAACCCAGGCATTTGACATGCTCTTCTTCTTGTTCTTAAAGAGTATTGAAAACCTTTGTTAGATTACTTTTGATCTCTTATTTCTAGTCCTTAGGTGAGTAATTCTTACATTTCTTATGAATTATAATGTGATTATTTGATTGTGATCCACTGAATATTTGTATAAGTTAAAGAAAATTGATATTTGTGATTGTATAGAAAAGTTTGAATTTGATTGGATTTGTTAATATAAATTTGGTTTCATGTTTGGAAAAATTAAGTTTTATGTTTGTTTAAGCTTTTAAAGAGTAGTATGTTAAAACTTTAAGACTTGATGGAAGATAGGACCATGTTTCCTCTGTTTTTGTCTACTATTCTTCATCATTTCCAAAATTCATGAGTCGAATTGCCATATTTACACTAACCCCGCAATTATACTCGCAAAAACTAAGTTACATTATGTTTTATGATTTGAATAAAAAATTTAACTAGTTTCCTGTGATTCAAATCGACCCTTCCTATCTTGTTTTTTAATTCCAATTGTGATTCTGACCATGGTTATATTTTGGCTTCTTAAAAGTCTGTAGTTTTAAACGATCAGATTCACATTTTACATTGAATCCTTACGAGTCAAATCAAAACCTTCTCATTTGAATCTTATGATTCTATTTGAATTTCAATAGCAATCATGCTTACGATTCTAATCGCACTTCCATATCTATACACCTTATTTAGCTTAAATTCATTTTTCTCTCTTAACAACTCATATGTCCTTGAGCTAATTCTACATATATCCTAACCAATTTCAAAGATGATTGTCAATAAGTTCTAAATGAGCAAATCATAAGCTAATATGAAACAATCTACTAATTGTATATATATTTATATTGAGGCTATGGCAATAACCCTGATAGTTATAGTGATAATGTGATAAAGAATGTGTGATTGTGATTTTGATGGAATGTGAACAATGTGACATAATTGTTATGAGATGTGATACTATTTGAAACTTTGAAATTTCCCCATGAAACATAGGATGATGGATGATAATAATGAGATATGATTGATGTGATGAGATGAGATATATATCGGATCTTGGATCTACATGTTTTGATATGGAGTGAAGGATAAGGCAGAACCTAGAAGGATAAGGCTAGCGATTATGTTAGATAATGCTGGAAAGGAGTAATAAGAAGAATTTTGATTGTTATTATTAATTTTGCTTCTTACCTAAATTGTTATTCTAACGAATACTAAATGACATATAATGTGACTTGATAACGTGATGATTGGTAATGATGGCTTGAGGCCACAAGAAAATTGTGGTTCTTTATAATTTGTCAATGATAATGTGGTGTGATGCCATTTAGATGTTTGTCTCTGGGACTTATGACTTGTTTATTAGGTTTTGTATGAAATGTGATTATATGGCTATGATGTACATATATATTTGTTATTATTAAGAAATTCATGAGTGAGGTATGGATTTATCACACTAAGCTATGGACTCACTTTTTTGTGGACTAATTTTTTTAGATTCTCAAGAAATTGCAATTATTCCACCTGCTAAAAAGTAAAAATGAACAATAACCCTATAGATATCACTGTTGATGTCTTTACTATCACCATTGAGAGTTCCCTAGGAGTGTACCAGATCAAGTTCACTACATTGTCATCTTAAACTTAGTTAGCTATGAGGTTTTACATAAAGTTGAAATTATTCCCTTGGAACCCTTAAATGTCCTTTTGAAGATGGCCATGAGATGGTTTGACCCTTAGGACTTCAACCATCTATCTATATATTTTACTAACTTTTGAAAATCTATAAATGGAATGGCCATAAAATATCCTAAGGGCTTAGTCAGTTTAACCTATGCTTTTTGGGTTTATGATAAGACATAGGTTAATCTTACTTTTTAGTTTGCCTTGCCCTTGTGAGGATAAGGGGTTGTATAGGGTGACTCTTAGAGTAAGTTGGTTGTTGTATAGTTTTTAAGAACTAGATAAAAACCTCCTAGACTGGTGTTTAAACTAGCATGTGCTTGTTAGACAATGCCTTTGTATATAATAAAAGTATGTTTATATTCCAATGTGTCTATTTTTCTTTCTGTAAGTTTATTATTTCTCAAACAACCAATTGAGATTAAGAGAATGTGATTAGAAAGTATTGAAGTGAGCATAAGTAGAAATAGATAAAAGAGATAGTAGTGCCAGGTTAGAGGTTAATGATTATCAATCGGGGATTGATATTCACACCAATCATGGCTAGGGATTTAGGTCATGACATATGTAGATTCCAATTTTCATTATTCCTTTGCTTATTTGAATCTATGCCACAATATTTTATTAGTCTATTTCGTTTTGTACTTTCATATCCTTGTAATTCCTTTCCTTCCCTTTTCTCTTAGCCAAATTACAATCTTTGAAAAATCCTTTTGATTTATGCTATACATATGATTAGTGAAGATTAGATGATAAACAAGCTTATAGTAGTGCATTTTCATGGATTGAATTTGAGTGAGACACTAGCCCATCTTAAACTAAAAGAGAGTTACATCGGGAGTTTACCTTGTGAAGGTTTCCCAATTTCATGTACTCTTCTTTTAAATGAAATTGTTTTGTTAGTTGATTTTGAGTTTTTAGTTGTCAAGATTGTACTTCATAATATTCTACGTCCTCTAAAATTTTGGTTGTTTCTTTGCTTTTAATTTTGCATTCTCATCATTATTGAAAAGTTTAATGTTAGAGTCTTTATTTTGAGTCTAATTTAATTGTTTTTTAGTGTCTTGCTTAGGAAAGTCCAAGAGCTAAGTGTGGGGAATTAGATTAATAGAATTTATATATATTTTATATATTTTTTTCTATATTTAGTCTTTTGTCATGTTTATGTGCTTAATTAGACACTTGTAATTGGTTTTGTGGTTTGGTCAATTTTTATGTTTAATTGGATTAATTCAGTAGGTGTATCTTGAGTTCTAGACTTCAGTTTTAGGTGATCTTTATGTCATTGGAAATATAAGAAAAATTTCTAAAAACTTCATGAAGAGTCCAAAGCCTAGTTCAACTGTTTTAAAGGTCAAATTAAGCCTAGAAGCGGAAATAGAGTGTTGTCCTATGACCTAAAACTCATTTTGATATTTTGATCATAAGTAGAGCTCTAACCCTTATTTTAGTGCAAACTCAAGCCCATAGGATAGTTAAGATCCATCCTCACAACTTTCATGAAGGGCTTGAGGTCAAACTATGTCACTTTTATTATGTTTCAAGGCTATGGATCTAATTATCAAATTTTGTTATGGGTTGGATTGCTCTACAAGATTGTCTCAATATTTAGTCCACAACTTGAGCTAAAGATCAAATTTTTTAGCAAGCTCAAGGCTATTGGAAAGCTAAGTGATAGGCCTATAATTCATATGAAGAGACTCATATCCAATTATGCCTTATTCTAGTCCTAATCAGCAGCCCAATTTGAGTTAATGAAGTGAGCTCATATAAAAGCTCAACTGAGCCTATTTGTAATTCATTCTTTACATTAATTTCATTTTCTCTACTTTTGTAAAGAGGAGAAGCTCTACTCGGATAGAACACTAGCTCCGTTTAGGTTTTCTCTTCTTTTTTATTTTTGTTTTAATGTGTAACTAAACTTCTATTTTAATTTAAAGGAAATTCTACATCAATTCTCTTATTGATTGTGAGACTTGCTTCGATTGCTAATTTGTTCCCAATTTGATTATCTAAATTCTTTATTTTAATTCTAATAATTGGTTTGGATGATTGGTTTAGATGGCTGATTAATTAATTGTTTATTATTTATGGTCCCTATAAAATGTTAAACTGTGGAAAACAATTGGATATTGCCCTTTTCTCGTTGGGGAATTTATATACTCCTTTATCTAATATGAACTCTTCTTATTTATTTAACAAGTTAGTGACTTATTTTCTTTTATTGCGATATGTAGTAGACTAATAATTAGTGAATGTGAAGATGGCAGAAATAATAATTTTGTAGTAAGATATAAAAGCATAAAAAGAAATTGAAGACATTGGTTTTTAAAGTGGTTCAACTTGAATTGAAATCACAGTTTAAGTTTACTTCACTTAATCTTTCTCAACTGGAAGACCTCTTTATAAGGAAATAATTAAGATTGAATAGGGCTCCTGAAAAAACATAAGAAATTACATAAGTTTCTTACTAACCTAGAAGAATTATAAATAAACTCTTTTAAACTTAAACAAAATACAAGAATTATGACAGGCTCTTGCTAACCTAGACAAGATTTATAAATCCTTAGAAATCTCAAATAGAAAAATAGAAATAAGAAAGATTAAGAAATACAATACCGAAGGTTTGAGATGAAATCTCAAACAACTAGGATGAATTCAATTGACCTTTGATCCAAAATATCTTGATTAGATCTCAGAAGCTTGATGAGACAGAGAAATCTTATTTAGCTCTTTTCTTAGATATTTTTCACACTTAAAGGATGAAGAAAAATGTGAAAAACTTGTTGAAAATTGAAAGCAGTTGGGCTTTTATAACTGCTGTAATTAACTGTAATAGAATAACTGATTTTTAGTTAGTGAATTGATTATGGAATTGATTCAGAGTGATTACAAATAATGAATCAGTGTGGTAATCAAATCTTAGTCTATTATCCATATATCTTGAATCGATTTAGGAAAATTTCCTAATCTTTGGTAAAAATAATTTTTCAAATCATCACTTTACGAATCAATTGATACATCGATTCAAATATCATTTTTCACAAGTTCTTCAATGAATTGATGTGTGAATCTATTCATAAGGTAAAAAAAGTTTTATAAAATCTGTACTTGTAAAAAAAATTATTTTAAACTTTGTTATCTTCAAGTGGTTTGAATCTACCTCATTGTTTAATTAAAATATTTGGATCAAATCTCATTTGAATTCGTTTACAAAGGATCCTATTAAAAGAAAATAATTCCTAAAACTACCTTGGATCTCTTGAATAACTTTTCTTTGAACCTGCAAAACAGGTAAAAAACACTAAAATATATTGTTAGATAAAATTATTTTTTAATATTAAAATCAAGGAAAGTATGTAGCTAGGGTAACCTAGGGTAACATTCTCCCTTTTTTTTATGTTGACAAACAATTTTAGATGAGGTTCAAAGTAAAAAAAAAAATTTAAAGGGAGGATATCATCTAAATCATATAAAATGAAGCTTTATACTTTTTCTCGCTCTTTTGAAACATCAAAAAGAAATAAAAGAGAAACATATAAAGCAGATTAAAAATCAAGTTAAAAATTCATAGCTCCCCCTGAATTAGTGAATAAATATTTGGTCAGAATCAATTGGGGAATCGATTCTTTCATACAAATTAACTTTTTTTAAAATTTTGATTTATATAGAAACATTAAAAATTTCTTTGAATCAATTCATGAATCGATTAGAAATGCAAATTTCTGAGGTATGAACCAATGCGAGAATTGATTCGAATACTTAAATTAATCCTTAAAAAAAATTGTGAATCAATTCTGGATTTAATTCAGTGTCCAAAAATTAGTTTTTAATGTAGGACTAAACCAAAATTTGCTATCTAAATTGTACATTAACCTCTTAATTCATATACCTGTAAAATAAACTTAAGAAACTTCGGTGCTTAAGTTAGATTTTGCATTAAAGAGTCAAACACAGTAAATCAAATAAAAAATTAAAAGATATAAAGCAAATAGTTAAAAGTATCTAATTTTGTTCAATTTCTTCAGGGTTTATATTTCTTTTCTAATGAATATAAATCTCTTTTTATCTAAAGGCTTAGTAAAAATATCAGCTAATTGGAAATCTGTTTGAACAAAATCTATTAAAATGTCTCCCTTTTGAACATAATCTCTCAAAAAGTGGTGTCTGATTTGAATATGCTTAGTTCTGGAATGCATTATAGGATTTTTGGTTATATTTATGGCACTTGTCACAAAGTATTGGAATTTTCTCAAATTTTAATCCATGGTCTAAAAGTTATTGTTTCATCCAGAGAATCCACGCACAACAACTTTCAACATCTATATATTCTACTTCAGTAGTAGATAAAGCAACACAGTTTTGCTTTTTACATTACCATAAAACCAATAAGTGTCCAATGAATTGACAAGCACTACTAGTGCTCTTCCTATTTGTTTTACTTCCTACATAATTTGCACCAGAATATCCTAATAGACTACAACTATTTGACTTAGGGTACCAAAGTCTTAAATTTTTAGGTCTTACTAGATATCTAAAAATTCTTTTAAGTGTTGATAGGTGAGATTTCTTAGGATTAGTTTGATATCTTGCACAGACACAAACACTCAATATAATATCAGGTCTACTAGGAGTTAAGTATAACAAACTACCTATTATACCTCTAAATAGACTAGGATCTACATTCTTTCCATTCAAATCATTATCTAATTTCAAAGATGGACTCATAGGTGTTCTTATAGGTTTATATTTATCAACTAGAATTTCTTTAACAATTCAATAGTATATTTAGTTTGATATAAGAAAATATCTCTAGATGATTGTTTAATCTATAGGCTAAGGAAAAAAGTCAGCTCCCCCATCATGGACATCTCAAATTCGTTTTACATTAGCTTTGAGAAATTTTTGCACAATTACTCATTTGTTGAGCCAAAAACAATGTCATCCACATAAATTTGTACAAGTAGAATATCTTTACCCTTCTCAAGTATAAAAAGTGTTATATTAACAATCCCTCTCTTAAAGCCTTTCTGGATTAAAAACTTACTAAATTTGTCATACCAGGCTCTAGATGCCCATTTCAGACCATATAAGGCTTTTTACAGCTTAAAAACATGGTTTGGATTTAGGGGGTCTTCAAAACTTAGGGGCTATTATGCATAGATATCTTCTAAAATGTATCCATTAAGAAAAGTACTTTTAACGTCCATTTGGTAAAGTTTAAAATTTCTTGTACAAGCAAATGCCAACAATATTCTAATGGCTTCTAGTCTAGCTATTAGTGCAAAGGTCTCATCAAAATCTATTCCTTCTTCTTGCTTATATCCTTTTGCTACTAGTTTGCCTTTGTTTCTTATAATTACTCCATTTTCATCAAGTTTATTTCTAAAAACCCATGAGTCCCTATTACATTTGGCACAAGTGTCCAGACTTGATTTCTTGTAAATTGGTTTAATTCATCTTGCATAATCAAAATCCAATTATCATCTTGCAGGGCCTCTTAAACATTCTTAGGCTCAATTAAAGAAACAAAAGTTAAGTAATTGCAAAAAAATTTCAAATTACTACGAGTTACTCATTTGGATGCATCTCCTATTATAAGTTCTTTAGGGTGATTTCCCATGAATTTCTATGATTTTTTAGAAGAGCTGGGTGGTGTAGTGTCCAATATGGTGTAGTTTTTCTCTTCTTCTCTTGGTTCTGCAACATAGACCTTTGATTTTCCTTGTTAATTTATTGGAATGGAGTTAGAGGTCCACCAGTCTTGCTGATCTTCCTTCGCTCTTAATCTATTATCAGTCAAAGCAAATTCATCAAAGACAACATGCACAAATTCTTCTATCTTCAAGGTCATTCTGTTATATATCCTAAAGGCCTTGCTAGATGAAGAATAGCCAAGAAAAATTCCTTCATCAGATTTAGGATGAAATTTATCTAAATTATCCTTGCCATTATTATGTATAAAACATTTACAGCCAAAGACATGAAAGTATGAAATGTTAAGCTTTCTTCCAAAGTATAGTTCATAGGGTGTTTTATTTAAAATAAGCCTGAGAAATACCCTATTCATGATATAGCATGTAGTGTTAATTGCATTAGTGCAAAATAACTTTGGAAGTATGCTGTCATTTAGCATGATTCTTGCTATTTCACCCAATGATGTGCATAAACTTGTTGTATATTTTAAAATAACCGCAAGCGCACGGCGTAGTTGTAGCTAATACCGGCGAATACAGGTCAATTCCACAGGGAAGTTATTTGAAGTACCATAATCCTTACAACTCAACTATCCAAATCAATGATAAATCAATGATAAGAAATAAAGAAAGATGAACAGAAAATAAACAGATTCAAATGTAAAAAGCCTAGGATTAGGATTCGCCTCAATTATGATTCTCCTAATGTAAATTCTTTTCTTTTATAATTACTTGGA